>KB671998.1:162506-191150 GCA_000349105.1 Anopheles epiroticus | reverse complement strand
CAGCGGTGAGTGACGGATGGTGGAAAATGCCTCCCAACCTTACCACCCCCTTTCCCTCCTCAGGGATTGATAGGGTGAAAGAGAGCCGTGGCAGCGTGTGGGGTTCTGTTCACTTGTAGAATGCATATATTATTTCTCGGTTCGGTAATTTCGTCACGGCTAATTTGAATATTTATCGTGTTTCATCTTTTTCGCGCTTGTCACAATTTATGCGCTTCCAGCCAGGGTGGGCCAGTTTTTCGCCCGTGCTTATGCTCCTGTGCTGCAGGGCCGCCTACTCCACCGATACCAGATGCTTTTTTTTTCGCCAGCGACATTCTCGCCCGCTACGGAGCTGTTGATGATGATGGCGATGGTGTCGGTGAGCCGTGGTGCGTGTGATTTTGTTAAAATTTTATATTCGACAGTTCCATCACGCTGGTGGCGGTGAATTTGCGCGACCGATTGTGAAGATACCACGAGGTGCGGGGCGGCTATGCAGGGGCGAGAATTTGTTTTTATGATGTTGTGCAGTTTTTCACGTGACGAAAACGCTCGTTTGGCACTTTTTTGCCCAAAACAATCTTTGCTTCACCCTGCCCACTCTTTCTTTATGTTTGTTAATACTATCTGTTTTGTTTTGTTTTCCAGCTTTATGAAGCTTGAGCTTTGTTTCGTTCTTTCTCCCTTTTCTTCGCTTGCTTGCCGTCGTTTTGTGATGGCCAGTTGAGCGTTTTTTTTTTCTCTGGGATGGCAAGGAAACAGCGGTTTGGTGTGTTCGTAATTTATGCAAATACCGCACGTTTAACTTTTACGGTAACACTTTTATGTGGCGAGAGAAAAGATGCTGTACCAACTGCGTAGCAGCGGGCAAATGTTGGAGGGTGGGTCGGTGGGGGGAGGCGGGTAAAGTTTTTGGGGACATGACCACCCGGACCGCACGGTTTGATGATGTAAGTTATTGGCAGGGAAAACATAATTGGTGAAAAGATTATGCGAAAAGGGGCATCAAACTGGACATAGAATATCTTTTTCTCTCAGGTGAGATTCTAAGTTGAGTGCGTTGGTCGGTTTGCTTTAAGTTGCAATCATTTGGTATTTTTATTTGGTACAATGTTTCGCTTGTATAGAATATCAAAGGGTTTGTAATATTTTTACTGCTTGAAGCTATGAATCATCATCAAGTTCTTTAAAGAAAAACTATTAGTAATATTTTGTTGCTGCTTTCTTATATTATCATTCTATTAAATTCTAAATAATACTAGATAATACTTTCAAAGCAAGCAAAACTTCGTTTCTAAAGATGCAAACAATTAAAACTTATTATAAAATTAGGAAAACCGCGACGTGAAAGTTACATATATTCTTGGTGCAGGTATCCCATGCTTAAACAATCTTGTTAATCTTCGTCTGTCAAATCATGCAAAGTATAGCAAATATCTTGCTAAGTTTCATCGAGCACCTTGTGCATGGTTTTTTGTTTATATATAAATCTAATATGATGAACCTAACATTTTTTCATGGATTATAAACTTATTTCAATAGACTTGATATTAGAACTTCACGTTTTAATGACTTTTGTTCAGTATCACGATCTAAAACAGAGATAATTGAGGATTAAATAACCAATTGTAAGGACTTTTAAATTCTTGCTTTATTCGTAAGGTCAGCATATTAGTATTTAAAACAAAAAAAAACAATGGTTAGCTATATCTGATGATTAAAATATACATATTTCAACAGAATCCTAGTATCCTGGCTGTTTCCTTCTATCTTTCCATCGCTTAAAACCGCTTTCATCCGCGAGTGTAATACTGCATAACATTCACCAAAAATCAATTCACACAAAAGCTTTCAAACCTTTCAAACCCACCATTGAAACATCGCTACGTTGTTTTTTTCTTTCTTTCGCGAAAACGTCGCCTTTTTGCGTCATCAAAAAATCGAAACGAAACGTGCAAAAATGTAAATTTCAAATGCAGCAAGTAAAACCGTCATTGAAACACACACACACTCCTCGAAAAGCGGTCCATTGATTGACGGAATGCGTTGGCATTATTGTATTCAAACAAAACCCCTCATCACCAGCGGTTTGGTTCCTTCTTTTTCCCTTCTTTTTCCTCTTCTCCGCAGCACCGTGTCCGAGCGTCACACGCGACTGACACCAACATTTTCCGGCCGGATGCACTCGGTCGGACGGGTGTGTGTTTCCCGCTTTGCTCCGCGTGCGGAAGCATTGCACCTAATCCCGGATGGGTCAGCGTTCGGTTTCGGTTAGCTTGCGATTACCACACACTGGGAATGGTGAAGAAAAATGGGAAAAGTGGAAAACAGCAGCGCATGGGGTTGAGGGGAGAGGGAAGAGGAAAACCCCGAACGTTACGTTTCAAAATCAATGCACCGAGGTTCGGTCGATGGCTATTGTGCTGGATCAGCGTGCGGTTTTCTCGCCGGGTTAGTGGCACTGTAACTCATGCTGCACCCAGCCGACTGAGATGCTGCAGTGGTACGAGCATCAAAGTGGAGCATTTTTTTTTTTTGGCACTCCCGGGAAAGCGACCCAAAAGGGAGAAGGAAGTGTGCCGCTGTCAGTTTCGCTTCCAAAGTGTCAGTCGGAGTGTGTGTGTGTGTGCGGTTTGCGAAGGAGGGAAATCTTGTTGTCCTTGCAGTACGCCATTGTACGCCAGCAAAAGTGATGCAATAGAGTGCAGCTGGTGACCACGGTGACCAGCGAATGGAACGTGTAAAAGCAAGTGCGTTTGAAGCGTTCGACCAGAGTGAAACTATTTTTACAGTTACTATTTTACAGTGAAGCGAAACGTTAACATTTTTGCGTCTTTCACTTCGACAAGGGCCACGCCGGATGGGCGTAATCCCGCAGATCTACTGGAACGCACTCTCTCACACACGCATCCTAAGCCTGACAGCAGCCGCGTAAACACCACTGCCAGTGACACGTGCGGCTAGCGTTTCCTTCGTAGCGAGACAAACTCAAGTAACCCGTCACTTACAGACCGGCACGGTGGATAAAAGCGCCCATGTTGGGGCCATGATTGATGGACAGTGTGACGCGCACACTCCACACGGGGCCGGTGCGTAACCAAAATCCTTCTGTGCCTACTGCGTCATGCGTCAGCTAGAACACAAAAAGAATGCACTTTTTCCAACAATACGGTACGCTTCGTTTGTAGTTTTGTCTGCAACCCGCAAAGTCCCTCCCCTGTAACAGCACAACAAATGGTGAACACCCAACGGTGTAACAGGAAACCGAAAATCAATCAAAAGAACGAATGTGCTCCACGGAGGGATTTTTATTTCAGAACAAATTGAAGAAAAGAAAAAAAAAATAGTATTGTGCACGAGTGCATACCGAATGGTAGCGGGAATGCGGTTTATCAATTGTTACGCGATGTGTATCAGCTTGTGAGGAGGCTTTTGGCTTCATTGTTTTCCACGAGCTAGATGGTTCCCGTATTGATTTATTACGTACAAATGCTTTGTTAAATTTTTACCTTTCATGTGTGGAACATTTCATTGCAACATGCGAACACAATGAAATGTTCTAAACAAATTGTGAGATTTTGGTTTTGCGGTTTGGAGTTTTCCAGAAAAATGAATAACACTATGATAGATACTAAAAGGAAACTTGTTTTGATAAGGTTGCAATTTTACTACAATAGATATCCGTTTTATTGCATTGATAAAGACGTAGGTAGATTTTGTTTTCGGTTTAATAATATCGATTTCTTGAAAAGGCCACAATTACTTCCTGTTTTGGTACATTGTTGGTGGCCGTTATCAATATTTGTTTCTAGATGTTAAAAAAATTTTATCATTAGAGTGTTGGATAATTTACCAAATCAGGATAAGACAAACAATAAACAATTATTGTAGAACTTAATTATGTCAACCACAATACAAAAACTAATGTGCCTTTCTAAATGCTCAACAATAAAAGACTATAGAAAGGGAAGCAAATAGCACAGGACCTACAGCCAATGCATCCACCATCCGCCATGTGAGAAACACCTTAATGTGAAAACGTTCAAAAAGCTTCCACCAGCACTAAGATCAACGGTTCAAGTATCAAATGGTCTCTTTGCTCAAAACAATTGGTTAGTTTCAAATTCACTTCACCTGTTTCCGGTGCGGTCGATACCTTCTGCTGGCCTTCATCGATTCACTCTTACCATTCCATCACATAGTATAGTTACTCTAATACCAGCACCAACTGGGCGGGGAAATAACAAAAGAGCAAAAGTATAATCCGTTTAAATATTAATGCATGCCAAGAGAGTAAAAGAATCTGCTAGATATAGAGCAAGAAGCATGGCTAAGCCGATGGACATGAAGTTGGTCGGAGTTGAACTTTTTCAACAGTAATGAACGATAGATTGAGTTCATCTATTTTTGTAAGCAGTTTTTAATTTTCATGTGAATGAAAATAATTGTTTGTGTAGGGTAAAGGCACACTCTAGTCATAATTTGCAATGTATAAGAAATGGTATGGTTTAAATAGCGAGTGTGCACTACTTACGGCAAGCAGTGTAAACCCTTAATCATACATGCTCTTTCATGCGGTTTTTGTTGACCAAAACGCGCTCAAACTCACCCTTCCCCTAAGGACTCAGTCCCAACCAGCCAGCACACTACATTCTCCGTGCTACGTGCATATGGTGGACGGAGCTGCAGCTACACACACGCTCACGCAAGCCGAGACATCAGTACGGATGCATCGGTTAGGACCGTCTCGCTGGAATGTGAATTACGTCCACCAGCCAGGCAGCAGCCGTATCTTTGTGCACCGTGAAAAAGGCTAACCACATGTCCGAGCGCACATACATTCACACACACACACAGGAGTATGGCAGGTTTATGATGACCTGCCGTCTCGTGTACCCGTGCATCTCCCTTGCCAGGGCGGATATGCCACCATTTCCCGAAAACCCCTGCCGACCTCAGGAGCGGCAGGCCAAATGCGGTAAATTTATGTTCATAACATCGAGCAAATGCAGTGATGTGAACTTTAGCAATATTTAATTTATTTCTCATCCCTTCATGCTACCACTTGTCTCTCCCGCTCTCTCCTTCTCTCTTCTTTTCTCACTCACACTCACCGGAAATAAAACCAATCCACCTGGATGCAGCAGGTCGTCCTGGCGCGTGGTCTATTATCCCGCAACGGAGAGCCGTGATCATATTTCCTATCCGGTTGGTTTTGTGCTTTATATTTTTCACCTCCGCGCAGAACCGTCGCACAGACAGCAGCAAACTGTTTTGCACGAACAGCAGTACACACGGAAGTGAACGTTGGCTAGCGTTCAGCAGCTCTTCCGGAAATCAATCACAAACGCCGGGCGCGGTATCGTTAGCGTAAAAGCTCACGAAAAGAGTATCGTTTGATGTGTTGTGCAGTGTGAAGCACGAAAAGTTTTTAATTGAAGTCGGTTTGAAGGAACCCGAGATATTTGGTACGTGAACAGTTTTTACAGTCTCGTACTGTGAACAGTTTTTACAGGCTAAACAAATAGCTAGAAGCGAAAGAGTGCATTTTATTAAAAGATACTTACCGGATTAATCGAAAATGAAGTGAGAATTTATTAAATAATGTTCATTATATTCTAAGTTTTCAGGCATTTTACTAATGGCAGTTTTTGCGAGGAACATTCTGCTGTATGCTTCTTATAGCATACCTTTAGGCGTTTTAATAATTAATCCTTACTGGTAGCCTTTTCTTAAGAATTTTCAACAATTAGTGTCAATTTTTTGCAATGATTTGTTAAAACGATATTTTAATCTGACATTAATTACATTTTTTTTAATACAAGTAAATTTAGCCTGTACATCAATTTGCATGAACAAACGTTTGTAATGTTTGTAATAGACAACCAAATAAAGCTTCATTTGATGAGATTGTTTGTAATTTCACTGTAAAATTTGCTCCCATTTTGAACGCGTACAAACACAGCACAAACACAGTACGCTAGCTACCCCCTTCGAGCCGCATCCAGCCAAGGTGCTTCGCTTAAACCGTGGCAAATAAACCATAAATTAAATCAAACACAATAAACTCCCTGACGAGCGCAAGCTGTCGAAGGAATATCGTTGCAGCACTTTTCCACAAGCTCTTCATCACGGAGCGCCTGGTAGTCTATTCACTACGGAAAGGATCTACTCGCTTTCACACACACACACACACACACACACACACACACACACAAATACACACGCAAAGCGAGTACATGGAGGTGTAATAAAATTAAATCTCAAAAGCTTCCTGCAACCGACCGCCGGCTAGCAGCTCTCGAGGTTCACGGTAAGCCGCTCCGAAGTTGTTGCTTCCGCGGCAAGGCTTCGATGGAAGTGTTTGTTGAGAGATAGGTGGGTGTAAATCGAAGCACTATCGTCTGTGCCGGGCGTTCGTTCGTTGAGGTGGCTGATGAGAAGGAAGGGTGATTGTATTTAGTGTCCGTAATTCAAAGTGTTTTCTCGGGCATCGGGCATTCTCGATCGCCGGCCACGGTTCCATCCCGCACCGGGGTGACTCTCCATTCTCGATTGGACCGCACGTCGAGTTTCATAGCGATCGGCAGGACAATGCCTTTTCCACACCTACCGATCCATATGTTGAAGCTTATTTATTTATCTCAGCCGGATATACCGGATAGGAAGATACGGATAAGACCGTCGAAAGTTCGTACGGTGAGGGCAACAGGCACAGCCCGGGAAGAATGCATTAGTTGCATAGCCTCCGACTTCATCGTTTCCCACACCCTTCCCACACTTGCTCCGGGGGAATAGAAATAAATGTGAAAATCAAATGGAAGTTAATAAAATAAATAACAATCATTGCATTGTCCCCTTTCCTCTGCGCTTACTGCCCCAGAAGGAGTCGAAAACTTGGGGCAACAGCCGGCGATTCTCAGACCTTAGCCTCCGTCCTGCCCAACAATCGCAATGACTCTGGGACGATATCCATGAATTACCGATTGGCTCGAAAAAGCTGAAAGAAACAAACTTTGATCAAACACCCAGACAAAACAGGAGGTCGGCACAAAACTTGGATGTTCACTGTTTTGCACCCTACGTACAATCGGGCACATACCGAAAGTACTGCAGTGGGAAAGCGCAAAAGGACTTCAAATGAATAATGTATGTTCTTCCGCTTCCGCCCGATCGGATGCCGATCTTGGCGCAGGAGTATGAGTGTGGTCCCGGTGTTCAAGCAGATTGAGCCCTTGGTAAGGGTGGATGAGGGTGGCATGCGCTCGATTGGCCGTAACAAATTGAATTACGTTCCCACCGCCGGGTGGGAAACGTTGGGAACCGATTTCGAACGAAAACGCTCCGGACGAGTCGCTTGTGATTGTCTTGAGTGCACTGCAGTTATGTGCACGTTGTTGTTTTTAAATTTTGCCAGTCCACTTTCTGGATGATTTTTGTTATTTCAATTCGTAGTGCTGTTGAGTTGGCTGGGTATTTAAATAAGCTGCCAAGCGATGCAACGATGTAATCAGATTACTGTAGAAAAGGAAAAAGGAATATATGTAACTGTCTTCTCGAGTGAATGGATGTATTCACAATTGACTTTTGAGGGTGATCCTTACAGAGCATGTGTGAATTTAGGGTGAATTTTGTTTTGTTTCATATACTTGCTTCATTATGTTATGAGTCACATTTCAAGAAATCCACTAACTGCCTCTTGATTATTGAATAAAGCTATGAAAATAAATATGAAAATAAACTTAGCATTATGTGTTTGTCCCTAGTTAGAGTGTTATTGCTTGAAAATGCACTTAAAGACAGCAAAACTGTAACAAAATGCACTAGATATTATTTTTCTTTAAACTTAAAAAAATCTTGCTATAAGGGCTTAATCAAAGGCAAATATGAAACAATCCAATAGCAATTTGCTTTTATTTGCAAAACAGTTGCGAATGAGTACGAGAAAAGGTTTCTGTAACATGATCTTTAATACTCAAGATGAAAAATAAATAGCATACTTTTAGGCGTAACTTATGAATAAAAGCCAAAATTGAAATTCGATTGCATACTTTTAGGCGTATATTATGAATATTTTCTTTAAACCCAAATTTAGGCACTATTGTCATGTTTTCAACGGATTACAATGAATGCAATGAGCATAATTACATGTAATGTAATGACACAGACCCTCGCTACGATTATTGAACCTCTGTATATGAACTGTGTTGTAACGAAACGTTCGAGAACACCCTTGATAAGGTGCCATACCATGACTGGGGGAAGCAAATGTCCCTTAGCTAAAATGGATTGTAGCGTCTGCTATTTGTAACCCCAATTTTGAATTGTAAACACTTCGTTTTAAGCAATACAGTTTGGCCATCACTACTGAAATAAAAAAGAATGAATGTAATACATTTCCATCTTGCTCATTAGCATGCTATTTTTAAAGCAGAACAATTTGCATCCTTTACGAGCTCCTGTTCAAATAAATAAATATATTCTGAAATAGTATGTGGAACGGTTTGGTAAACAGAGAAGTACAGAATATAGCTCTGCAAGAAAAAATTTCACTAAAAGTTAAGCTCAAAAGATAAATGAACCAAATTTATCGCTTAATAAAAACCTACTCAAATTAAATCACGGCTTGTGAATACACCTAAACCATCCCTATCACAATCAAAGCCCGGCACACATTACATCACTCAGGGCGGTATCATTGAACGTCTATCCGGTACACGTCATCATAAAGCCGTTTCGGTACCGTTTAACGAACATGCCGGTTGCTGAGATTGTGCGCCCATACGCGACCTATCTTCACGTTGCAACAACGATGCACGGTCTCATCCGATAGGGCGCGGCGAAAGACCGCCGAAAGGCAGACTTCCCGCAGCACGCTCGCGCATGCAAGCTCGAACAATTAGCTTACGCTAATTAAACATTGATTGTACGTGAGACTGCATTTAGATTGGTACATTTATGGAAGCGCACAAGCTCAGCAAACTTCCGCCCATGTAAAGGCAAACCGTTGCGATCAGCATCGCTCACATGCACGGTAATACGGACATGGCCGAAACGTACGATACTTTTCAGATTGGATATTGTGTATGTGCCTGTGCACCCGTTTTCCGTTTTTTTTCCCCCCTACAGCGGCAGAAGAACGCTACGAGACGGCAGTAAAATGCTTCATCTTCTTCCGCTTCTCGCGCAGCCGGTTGAAAATCGGCCCCCCTTAAAGTGAAGTGAGTGAGCCGTGGTGCCGTATAGATTGAAGCACTGCAAAATGCCATTATGGGTGCTTTCTTTCACCTTTATCGCCACCTTGCGCTACCGGTGTGCTGCAGCTAACGAGAGCAGTGTGCTGCAGCCATCATCTTGCCGACCTGGGGACTTGCGGTATACAACGCTGCTCAGCCCACGGAGAGTCGATGGCGGAAGGTGCTG
Organism: Anopheles epiroticus; assembly: GCA_000349105.1. Lineage (NCBI taxonomy): Eukaryota > Metazoa > Arthropoda > Insecta > Diptera > Culicidae > Anopheles > Anopheles epiroticus. Next base: position 181,745 of record KB671998.1, on the reverse strand, counting down.
ATGGAGATTCAAGCAACAACAGCCGCAGCATCGCTCGCTCCGTTGCTGGTAAAGCGAGAAAATTGGAACCTTTTTTATGGGGCCAGCCTCCGGCCATTTTAACACCGTCGCCCCCGTTGATGATGCCCTTCACGACGCTTTGACGTACTACGTCACGCCGGTTCGTTTACCACGAATGTGGTGTTTTGTAATGAAATTTACTGTGAACCGTTGTGTGCGAGGAGCGCTGCCGTCCCACTACAAAATGGGTGCCACTTTCGTTTAGTTTAGTTGGCGAAAAACGGCTTCCACAAACAGGCGTAAAGCCGGGACGCTGGAGCTGCATACGACTCTTCCGTTCCTTCCCATTCCATCATTCACAGAGCGTCCGAGGAATGTTCGCACGCCTTATCCCACGCTCCGCGCCTCCACCTCCGCGGGTCCACCCAGGATGATAAATGAAACCCGAAAGTTAACGAAAACCGGAAGCATTGAAGTATGAATTTAATAAACCCCTAGCTTGTTCGTCAGAATCCAGGGAAGCCTGTGCTTACCGAGCTCGCCGCTCGGTTTCGGTTCGCTTTGCGGGCTGCCTCTCTTACCGCTTGTAATATGATTTCGTTTCGGAGCTATTTCATCAGTAGCACTGTGATTTTAGTGACCCGTTTATTTGCCGGCCCTCGAGCCGCTGGGGACGAGCGAGCCAAACTTCTTCACTCGTTGGCCCTTGTCGGCGGCGCCGGAGCGACAGCGTTTAGTGTTCCCTCGCTGCCGTACAAATCGTACTTGACAAATACCGGCACGGTGGCGCAGGGTTGTGGGCAAAAGTTGTAACGCTACACTAACTGCTGAGAGGTAGCTATTTTTTTCTCTCTCTCGTCCTGCTATGCTCCGTCGGTACCAACAGGGAGGGAACCTCTGACCAACAGGGAAGGGAAAAAGGTTTCCCGTATGTTGCGACCCGTAAGCCATTTCCTGTCACTCAACCGTACAATATCGTATCGCGTACGTGCTGTTTGTTTGTGAACAGACGAGTGAAAAACTGACTCCATCCTTCACTCTATTTCTCTCCCTGTTTCTCCCTTGCCCGCAATTTCTTCCCTCCATCCCCTTCTTGAGCAGTTCCCGTAGGCCCAGTAGTTGAACCCACAAAGAAAAAGGCTCGTTTTACCACAAAAAATTGTAATTCTATCACCCCATACTTCACATCAGGGAATGCCCTAGTCCGTCCCTCCGAACTTCCTGCCCTGGCTGACTTTAAAACTTTTTGCCCACCAAACAAAACAAACGATTTCGAGTGATTTTTGTCACCCTCGTGCATTGGACCGAAAACTTGTTCCTTCGTGCCACATTTTTCCAGTCACCGTGCGCCCCTTTCTGGGGGTTGTGGAGTGGAAATGGTTTTAGGCCGATTTTGGGATGGGATTGTGTATCGACTGGAAAACCACAATCCTTAGCGACCGTCTGGAGCGTTTGCTTTTCCGCAAAACCAACAGTGCTGCCATTCTAATGTGATAATCTTTTTGGGATGAAGAAGCAGGAGCTGCTGGATGGAAGTTTTTTAACCTTTCTGGGAGTTTTACCAAGCGAGTGAGTGTGCTGGGACGGCATTTGAAGTGATCACCGAGTTGTTCACGGTTAATGAGGTGTATGTAATTAACCTTTTCAACATGTTTGTACCGAAAACGATTGATGAGATTCGGTTCGATTGGTTCGGACTGTGGCCACCGGGAGGGGTTCGATATTAAATGGTATTTTATGACTTGGATGTTTCACTGTGTTTGTGGAACGAACTCAGAGAGAAGTCATGCCTTGTTTTGATTTTGTCTGAATTTTTATTACCACTTTTTAGCATTGGCTGGATTTTTGAATATTTTTCTGCTTTATTATAATCACTTTGCTTTCTGATGTTGTCTCCTCAATATAGGAAAATAAATTGTTGAAAGCTAAAAATAACACGTCATCTGGTTCAGTTTTCAAAACAACTGCACAACCGTAATCTTTGCGATGCACAAAATGTATTGCACAATATTGTTTCCCTCTATCAGTTGCATCGTCAACAGGAAACCCGTTCAAACTAGCATTTCTGCTTTCACATTCTCCAGGAGATAAGACGAATTCCTGGAAACCATTTGCCATTTACTCAAACCATCATTTAACACGTGCCATACGCTGATAAGCAACCTGAGCCTGCGGTAGGATCCCATTGCTTTGAAACAATTTGTCATTAAAACACTAAACAACGGCGAGCCAGTGAGGCACCAGCGAGGAGAATCCCCTGCGTTTGGTGGCGCACATTATGCGGCACTGCTTGCGTGTGGGCCGTCTATTTTTGTTTTCGCCAGCGTTCCACATGAACGAGCCCGTCTCGGAACATGATCGACATTCGGTTCAGGACGGTCGAGTGTAGCTAATTTTAGCATCAACCAAACCGACGGAAGAGGTGAGTTGTATCGATCGCAATGATTTGATTAAAACGAGCGATCGTGCATATGCAATTCTGAGAATGATTCGAGCGCGATAACGTCGGTAGCATCGCGGAGGTAGACACGTTTGTTTTTGCCTGGCAATGTTTCGCGTGCCGCTAGGTTAACACTAACATTAAAAACAGTTGCAACAGGTAGTAGGCGCAAGGCCGATGAAGCAGTCAGTGGGACGGATGAGAAGAGGCTTAACAGCTGCTAATGAGTGTGTTTAGGATTGTAGAAATCAACGAGACGGTTGCTAGGTTACTGCAGATTGAAACGTTGTAATCACTAAGCCGCGATACGAATAAGGTTTTTTTGTAATTTGATATGCGATTCAGGTTTATCTATGGGAATAGAAGAATGGTGATGGGAGATTTTTTTGAGTGCGTTCTTCGATGTGTTATGACTCGTTACAAATAAATGGGCATTCGTTCAAAGCTTGATAAAGACGACTTTGATGATTTTTATGAACAAACAAATAACAAATAAAATTATTTATAAGTTTTCTAGTCGATTACTCGCATTAGATCTCCTTGAATTTTATGTTTTTTTTGTTTCATTTTGTTTTTAACTGTGCCATTCCTTAATTCTTCATTGTACATTCTGTTAATGTAGTTGATGCACATTGACATAATTTTGACCTTAGTTTCTTAACCCATCGTTGTTTATTTCGGTTTGCTTAATTTATCGAATATTTGTGTTTTAATTAATTTTATGTCTGATTGTTTTCATCTGGGTGTTGTAATTAACGAATTTGTGCTCTAAGTTTTCAATATTACTGCATTTTTCAAAAGTTGTATCGGTTTTCAAACCAAATTCAAATTTTAATTTTTCAGTAAGTAGTTTTTCATTAAAGGACACGACAGGACAGGACAGTTGACCTATTATAGCTTGGAACATATTTGGAGCTTCTGGAGAAGTCATTTTGGCTACAAGCTTCATTTCTACTGATAAAGAACCCTTGATTTGAATGGCCATGCATTATGTGTATATTTTTTCTAATATGACATTTTTGTGCACTAGGCACAAATTTATAAGAGTTTTTAAGGTATATTTTTGCATTGCTATCCTGAAATCTGTTTTTTAATCAAACCGTCTTCTAATCAAACCATCTTCTTGAAAGTTCCAATAAAACTATTAACCGTCATTCACTGTCGTTTCTTTAGGCCTTCGTTAATTATTTACCATTCGCACTTCAACCACATCCCATAGTGCAGACGCGAAACGGGTTAAGACGTTACTGTACGCTCCATCGCTCACAGCCACCGCTAGCCTATAGACGGTAGACGCCGTGAGTGACTGATACCGCTTGTTTTGTTTTACTGCGCTACCAATCACTCACGAACGTCTCAGCTTAATTAGTACAGTTGGCGGTACAACGTTGCAGTCTCGATCGAGCACGGTGTTGCAGCGAACGTTGGCCGTGTGAAGCTCTGTGCTCAGTATACTTCCCATCAATCGTTCTCGTGCGGAACACTTGTCGTGCTCGTACAAGGGTCATATAATTATAAGTTAAAGGTTCGCGACAGAATCCAAGCTTATTGTTACTCTGCCACCTCTCCACCACTTCGATCAAGCTCTCTTTCGACGGGAAGGGTTAATTAGGTCATTAAACGGGAGCGCTCACGTGCGGGCTTACCCTCCTGCGGTGGAACCTGTTTGCCGTGCGCAAAGTGCGAATTGTTCGAGCCCAGTGCCGCGATCGCGATGTCGGAGCTCAGTACGATCTTTCACGGTGTGCTCGTGTTTGTTGTGTTTGCCGCGTACCTACAGTGGCTGATGAAACGATGGCAGCTGAGCCAGGTGTTTGAGAAGATACCGGGCCCGAAAGCGTACCCGATCATTGGCACCATGTATTCGTTCATTGGGAAAAAGCGACACGGTGAGTTTTAACGCAATATATTTTAAATATAAAACAAAATAAATCACTTGACAGTGTAAGGTGTTGAGAGTTAGGATTATTTTTATTTTTCAATTTAAAAAAATGATTCAAATTTTTAAACCAATGGTTATCACCTTTAATATTTCTAACGTTTTTTATATGACAATTGTAGAGCAGTGGCTAGACTTTTGTGGAAACAAGCGCGAAGTAGGCACGAACGCTGTCAAAATTCACATAGTTTTTATGGTAAAAGAAAGTTCAATCAAATTTTACAACCAAACCAATCTACTTAATTAGCTTATCAACTTTAGATCTGAGTTAAACCTTTCTTACACACTATTCACCTGATTGTTTTGCAATGAAAAGATTAATCCTTGTATTAAATCGTGTGGCGTGTAAATGAACAGAAATCTTCTATCTGCTGGACGAGCGGACCCGCCGCTATCCCGACATCCATCGCGTGTGGACCGGCCTGACACCGGAGGTACGCATCAGCAAGCCGGAATACGTCGAGCAGGTAATCGGCACCAGCAAACACATCGAGAAAGCCACCATGTATCGCTTTCTGCACGACTGGCTCGGCAATGGACTGCTCACCTCCAAAGGTACGTCCCCAGCGTCATCCCTGCCAGCACCGATTTGGGCCAATTGATTGACAATGTGTTACCGTCTTTGCACCGCCGTCTTGTGGGCCGTCCCAATGCGCGGCTCAACAGGTGAGCGCTGGCACCAGCACCGTAAGCTCATCACACCGACCTTCCACTTTAACATCCTCGACGGCTTCTGTGACGTGTTTGCGGAGAACAGCCAGGAGATGGTGGACTACCTGCAGCCGCACGCCGACACCGGCAAGCCGGTCAACCTGTATCCGTTCATCACGAAAGCGGCGCTGGACATCATCTGCGGTAAGTGCGCTATTTAAGGGGACCCGGCGAAGGGACATCGGTTCACGCCTCGGGATCAATCGACTTGGACGCGTTCCAAATCGTCCGCTGACGGACGGAGCCGGTGGCCGTGAGCCTCCGGATTTACGGGGGGATTGTTTCGCGAGCCGCTAGTCCTCTGTCAACATGCGCTTTAATGGATTGTTGTGGTGTTTCATGCTCTCCTGCACCGTGCCTCCCTGCCTTCCGGAAGAAACGGCCATGGGTGTAAAGGTAAATGCGCAGAGCGAAGGCGAAGAGAACGATTACGTCAAGGCAGTCTGCGAGTAAGTTGCCATTGCCGGTTGTACGAGCCCATCTGTATGTGCCTTCGCTGATGTTATCCGCTTTCCAGACTGAGCCGACTGTTTGTGGAGCGTATGGTTCGTCCCTGGCTGCATTTGGACTTTATCTGGCTGCGGTCGCGGTTCGCGGCCCGGTACAAGCACGCCATCGAGACCGTCCACAACTACTCGCGGGAGGTAGGGAGCTAAGCGTTGGTCCTTTGGGATGGTGTGGAATTATGCATTCACCCACCTTTGCTTCTTCACCAAACCGACAGGTCATCCGTGACAGAAAGGCAGCGCTCGAATCGGCAAAGAAAGGTGCCGATGGCGAGACAAGCGAGGGCGAAGCGTTTGGCGTTCGGAAGCGGATGGCCTTTCTGGATCTGCTGCTGGAAGGGAACCAGGCGCACAACATCATGACCGATGAGGACGTCCGGGAGGAGGTGGACACGTTTATGTTTGAGGTAAAGTAGAATTCCGTTTCAAAACGTTTGCAGACGATATTTAGAGAATTTAAGTGGACTTGGGACCACTATAAGTATTTGTGGTGCACTAGCTTCCTTAAAGTGTTCCAGTTATGAGCGGTTTTAGTAACTTCTTGAGCTTTTCCATATTTTTTATAACCTAACGAGGGTGAAAGACTAAAGCAAACTTTCTCATACCGATACACCGGATACACTCAATTGTTCCCTTTCTGCTTTCTAAACGCTCAACAATTCGATACACTGTTCTGCAAAAGACAGCTAGATTTATGTATTACTGCAGTGCCATTTCATCCATCTGTTGTCCAAAGTCCTCTATCGTCCGGCCAGAACGCTCGCGACACGAGACATGAAACGGAACGTGCAATCTTTTACCCTCCAACATCAATACCATAGCCAATTTGTTGTCCAATTTTCCAACCAAATACCCCAAAATGTCTTCCAAAGACTGTTCGGCCGGCAAAGGTTACCTGGTACCGCCAAATTACACCTCAGCGACTCTCAATCATAACGCACTGGTTCGAACAGGGACGGCTGGATCTAGCGCTTTGGACAGCTTGTTCCTCATTTGCTCGAAATGCGATCTTCGACCTGTTCCAATACAAGCCCGTTGTTGCCAATTTGTTTTCCCTTTTCCCCTTTTTTGCACCCAAAAAAAAAAAAACAAAACGACAGGGACACGACACAACGACAGCTGGCATCAGTTGGGTGTTGTTTCTGCTCGCCCTTCATCCGGACGTCCAGGAGCGGGTGTGCGAAGAGATTGAGTCGATTTTCCCGCCGGGCGACAACCGGCCCGCCACGATGCAGGACCTGAACGAGCTGAAGCTGCTGGAACGCTGCATCAAGGAGGCGCTCCGGCTGTACCCGTCCGTGTCCTTTTTCGGTCGAACGCTCAGCGAGGACATCCAGCTCGGCGGGTACCAGGTGCCGGCCCAAACCATCGTGGGAATTCATGCGTACCATGTGCACCGGGATGAAAGGTTGGCCGTTGTGTGCTTCATTTGAGACGTGTTTCACAAACACAATGGACTCGCTTTTTTCTTTTCCTCTCTCGCTCACACCGTCTGCACAGGTTCTATCCCGATCCGGAGAAATTCGATCCGGACCGGTTTCTGCCAGAAAACACGGAAAACCGTCACCCGTACGCGTACATCCCGTTCAGTGCGGGGCCAAGAAACTGCATCGGGCAAAAGTTTGCCCTGCTCGAGGAGAAGAGCATCGTGTCGAGTGTGCTGCGTCGTTATCGGTTGCGGTCGGTGAGGACGCGCGATGAGCAGAGGATTATGCATGAGCTCATCACGCGTCCGAAGGACGGCATCCTGCTGTACCTGGAGACGCGCAAGAAGATCGAAGCGTAGCGGGAGTTGGTGAAGGAGCTCTGCTTTTTGTAAGGGTTGTTTCTTGTTTTTTTTTCTTTTGTTTATATTTATGAGATAAGGTGTGAAGTTAGAGCATAGCGATTTGGGAAATAAAAATGATGTGAAAATACAATAATTTTGTGAAACAAATGATATTTTGACGAATTTTTCAGTTGTTTTCTACCAAGCTAAGTTTGTTTATGTGAAACGCCTAAATGTATGCAACATACAGATTTCTTTGTTTAGACGCTATTTAAATGTAAAAGCTGTTTTTTCAGTAAGAAATTTGAAAATATTAATCATAACACGGCTACAAAACATTCTCCTTTAGTAATAGCTGGTAATAGATCCTTTCCTTCTCAGTAAAAAGTTGAATAAAATTTTCAAATTGCATAAATTCAGGGGCTCTGTGACAGCCAATGAGCTAAGTGTTTTTATTAATTTATAGTCGAATTTCTTCATATAAAGAAGTAAAACCAACCATTCGCTCATCAAATGATCTTTAAAGGTAAAGTTCACACTCTTCATGTGCACAAGATTCCTGAAAGTGTTCACAAAGTTACGCTACTTAATGTCAACAACACGAACTGCCACTTAATCCGTTAATTTATCTCCGGTCCACAGGCGTTTGTTGAACACCCTGGCCTACCAACCACCCACAACAGTGCTAAATAAACTGCAACAACGCACGGACACTTAGTTCACACACTTGATGGCGTTCAGTACACTCCCGGGCTGAAATCGTGAAATAATGACGGTTTCGACGTGACTCAAATCAACCAACCCATAATTGACACCTTCTCGAGCGAACGGCAGAACGATCGATTGGTCCCGGTGCGCATCAACCAGGTGGTCGTCTTCCGGCCCGCCCGCCGGATGTACCAGCAGCGACCTCCCCTCCCTCCACCCCACCGATAAGAAGGAAATGAACGGACTTTGTCCGGTAACCGTTTTGTAGCGTCTAATTGCTGGAATTGTGCCGTGCTGCTCGATCACGAGCCGCTCGTCAGCAGGTGGCAAATAATCCACCCTTCCCTTAGCTCCTTTCACCTTCTACGTCCCTCGTCTCCAGTGGGTGTACTCAGCTGGTGTGCAACCACATTAATTGTCAGTCAACATTCTTGCACCGGGAACTGCACCGGATGCCACCTACCACCCTCGCCGGTTGGCGTTCCCTTTTCCGGCCAAGAATGGAACAGCTTGAGCAGCCTTTGTCCGTCGATCCGGCAAGCATGCAATCACTGTAATGCCATCAATTACCGAAAGCACCTTGCTGCCAGATTGCAATCAGCTTCACAGCCCAGCCCGCTTCCTTTTGTTTGGCCCAAGAATGGCACGTTCGGTGCGCCGGCGAATGCTTCAACAGCCCAACGCTTGGCCTTCGGAATGTTCTCCCGTCTTGTGCTGTTTCTTCTGTTCCTTTCTCTGAGCTCCGCTTCCGCTCTCGATCGCTATCGCTCGGGCGGTTCCACTGTCCACTTCCGGTGCAAATTTTGCACACGATTCGCCCCCGGTCGGTCGATATCCTCGGACAGTCGGAGCACGGTAGGACTAAACAACTATGTGGCGGGCTAGTTCCACCTTCCATTCACTGCTCAACAGCCTTGCCAGCTATTTCGTTGCTGTTCCGTTCGCTTCCTGTACATAACTCTCGCTTTTCTAACAATTCGCTCACTCCAATCGTTGGCACGATTCCCTATTGACAGCGGGCACTCTCTCCAGCCTCCGCTGTGTCTGGATTCTCTATGACATCTAATTTTATATCTCCTTTTTCTGTGTATATCGTTCGTTCTGTGATTGAAAATGATAAAAAGAGAAGCAGCGGCAGGTCATTCCTGGGCAGGAAGACAACGCTCACAATTGGAGAAGCCAAACGACAATAACAGGAATGCTTGGCCTTGGGCGATTGCAAGAAATTGGAACACATCGCCATGCGGTAGAAGCGTCGGGTGTGCAGTGCATTTGTTGCGAAGGAAAGTGAGAACGAGACAAAATTGCGTATTTTAAAAACACCCATCCAAAAGTGGGTCACCTTTCCAAGGTTTTCTTGAAATATTTGTACCAGGAAACTAACGAGTCAGGCAAACCGTTTGATGTAAATTCTCTTGAAACGATTTCTGCATCCAAGCAGAAGCGGTAAAATGGAACACAGGAAAGAAAAAGGAGCTCATTGATGAAATTTTATTAGTTTTTCAAATTGGTTTCGAGAACAATTGAGGAACGATGGGTGTTCCTATTGAGCTTTGAGAAAATCCAGGCTACAAAATGGCTTTGAAATTGAAGTGGTTTGTGTTGGAATCACTCCTTTTGTTGTACCTTTCATCATCTAGGTGTTTGTCACGTTTGCTAGTAGGAATGGTTTTCTGTTTAAATTAAAAATGTTCATTCTGCTTTCCAAACAATAACGAGGTTGATATCGCATTGAGAATAGAAGTGTAAAAATAGCAAAACAAGCCGTATTAAAGATTTTTTTAAGTCGACAGTAATAATGTTTGCATTGAAAAGATAACAATGAGAGCTATCATTTCCAATTTACAATTACATAGCAGAATGTGTAGCATACCTAATGAAAATTACTCATTGTTTGCTACATTAATCAATCAATCAATTGGTTACACGTCGCTGGAAAATGTTACATCTGATTGCAATGTAATACTTTGCATACTTTCAGGGGAATTTGCAATGCGTAAATGAGCGTACCGATCTTGTTCAACAAATAACTTTTTGTAGCCGGTGCCATTCTTTGAACTAATTTGATTGAATTTCAAGTTTTTTCAGCATAATTTACGAACGATACTCATTCACTCAATCATACTTACGAGCATGGCAATAGCAATTGTTTGCATTATCACATTTTTGCGCCATTAGGATGCTTTTCGTGTTTGAAATATCCTTTGTATTTTTATTTGTTTCTGCATTGTGGGATTATTTAATGAAATATATATATTCAACACGATTGAAAAGGTAATTCTTTGTTATAAAACCATTTTTTTGCACGTCATCCCTCACTGATAAAATGTGGCCTGTTCAGCAACTATTATTAGTGATCCATTGAACAATCGATCTGTGCCATGTTACCGCTACATGCCAGAGCACTCGTTCACACCAAAATAAAACCAAACTCCATTTATCATGCTGCGCTCAATTCCACTCAATTGACACCGGATTTTACAAAAGATTGAAACAATTTTAGCCGAACCTCCGTTCCTCCCTTTTCCAACAGCATGGAGCGGAATGGGAGGGTGGACAAATTTTGCCCATTTTTCGAAAACTTTTCCATGCGCTCCGAACGCTCCCTTCTCAGCCTCTTCACCGCCGGGTGAAGGTGTTTCGTTCCATTAGGCAAATAGATTTCAAATGAGACTGCGTAAAACTTTTATCATTTGATCGTTCGGTGAGTGGCCGTTTGATGATTGTTCGGTTTTTGACGAAGCTTGGGTGGTTGGGTGGTTGAGAGTGAGAATTGATAAATTATGGCCGAATCTATCACATCCATTGCATGCAAGCATTGAACGAACGCTAGCGCTTTACGGAGGTAATCGATAGCAGGCAAGGAACAATTGCTGGAGAAACATGTGGACACGTATCGCAAAAGCATGTACAATGGTTTAGATCAAACGATCTATAACCACTTGTTCGTCACTTTTCCTAAAGAGGCTTTTCATTAAGTAAAGCACTGTTTTGCTCATCTAAGCTTTCACCACGACCTTGCCGTCAAATAGAAGCTCATTCCGAAAATGAAGAGCTCAACATGATGTTGCGAGAGAATATTTAAAGAACAGCATGGAGCACCAGGCGCTTACTTGAGCATGCTAAACACACAACTTTGTTTGCAGGTTCATCCAAAACGAAGGTCACCTATCGGATAAGCAAGGTAATCGTCCTTACAACGTTGGCTGCATAACAAAGCATCGCAGCACCGTTGCAATGATTACAAATGTTGCACCAATGGTGTCCAATGATGGATCAAGGAGAAACAGAGAGCAACACGAGCTCAAACACAATGCATCAAGTACAGGTGCCTTCGGATCAGAAAGAGTCGCGTGCATAGCATAAAGCACCGCTTGGGACAAGGGATGACTGTGTGCTCGAGAGCAAATTCAATTTCCAGCCGAGTGTGCCACTGCGAGCGGTGAAACGTTCCGGGCTGCCTTGGGTAAATAAATAACGAAAACACAACCATCCTGGTTAGTCTTCCTTCGGGGTGGGTTTACGACAAAAAAAAAACAAACGCACCACGAGATAAACCACTGCCTGTGCGGATCATCAAAGTGTTCATGGGTGGCGGGTGCACTAAGAGGAAGAAGGGATGGGATTAGTTCCCCACGGCCAATGCCCACGCCCTGTTGCACTGGACGATCTGGAAGACATGGGACTGTTTGTAAAAACACAAATGGAAACAGATAGCAAAATGCATCACACACACACTGCCTTGTAACATGGTGGCCCTTCCCGAGTTTTGCTAGAAGAAAGAAATAAGCTTTTCCATGCACAAGCAAACGCGCCCCGGTGGCTGTGGGTGTGTCACTTTTGAATTTTCACCACACCAGACTGAGAAGCATTTTCTCGTCATTTGTCGAGCAGCATCGTTTTAAGTGAAGTCCATTCTCTAGTGAGCGCTGGGTGCTTGTGTTTACGTTCCTGCAGGGCCGTTCCACGTAATGCTGACGAGAGCGGTTGTGACGGTGTTGAAGAGTGTGGTTGGCTATTGTGCGGTGATATGATAATGTTGACTTACTCGAAACAACGTCATTTATATGTAATCCGATGGTTCTCTACATAGTTTAAGTTTTGATGTAGAAGAAAACGGAGCCTTGTGTAGGGTGCTGATGATGGACATGAATAGTTTAGATGGGTAAATGGTCTAGAGAAGCCATAAATGTTAAGACATTATAGCAACGCTTACTTGCAATGACTAGAAGCAGAGCATAGCAATTTTTTTAAAGAGCCGTATTTTTTTTTTTAATGTTGTAAATCACAAAGATTGGTAAAGAGTTTCTAAAACTTTTTATCAATTCAATTTTGACCTTTATGAGTAAACTGCACTAAGAATGAAAAAAAAGAAAAGATATTTTTTTAAAGTTAAGATTAAAAATTAAAAACCAAATAAATGAAAATGAAAGGGAGAAGAGACATCGAAGAAAAGGTATAAAGAATTGACAAAATAAACCACAAGTCTTCGACAACAAAAAAAAACACACATTATTAACTAGCTACAAGAAATAAACAGTTGTTTAAAAGAGTGGAAAAAATATCGACAAAGAGTTTATGAGAGCAAAATCAAGCGAAAGAAAGAGCACAGAGAATCATTGAAAAGGAGTGGAGAAGTCTTGAAAAGTATTCGATACATGAAGAGATCAGAAGGCAGCATAAGGTCTAGAGATGTATGCACAATTTGTTATAAGTTAAGAAAAACGAGAGATGCCTTATCCCAAGTGAAATAGTCGACTTCTTTGTGTATTACTGAGTTTTTAATTTATAAAGCCATGAAGAACTAGTGTGGCACTAAAGACTAAAGAAGAATCTAGTGTATTATGCTTGAACACCCATAAACCATTTCTCTTTTCATATCCAAAGAATTCTCAAAGTAAAAAAAGAAAACCCTTCCTACAAAATAAATGAGAAAATACGATTGTTTTATACAATTTACCACTGCCATCAAGCATACATTTCAAACCACTATGCTTTAGCAAAATTTAATCTCACAAATCTTCACCAAGGCCACGCTGCAACCTGCACCTCCCTGCACACTCCAACTGCACTTGAACAATCACTCTTATCACCTGCAGAACACACAAAAAAGGCACGGAACGGAAAACTAACATCCAAACCACTCACACAAAGCGAACCGGCATTCGCATCCTGCTGATAATTCCCTCTGCTACAGCTACAAAGCAACTGCAACACTCCCTACCCACTCGAAGGTTCACCTTCCGGCGTGGGACACACGGATGCCACTAACTTTCTTGTGCTGTTTCCCCCTCCACAAAAAGACACCAGTACGATCTCTACCGTACTCCAGTGACACCGGTACCTAGAGAAAATGTGAATGGAGAGGGTGGACAGGATTTTTTCTTTTGTCCTGAAGGACTTCACACTTCCCTGCGACAGCCCCCGGGGCTGCAGCGGAACCAGAAACCTGCTGCGAAGGAAATCGTACGTCGGAGACAATTCAAACCCCTCCCGGTAGCTGTGAAGTAAAATTCTTTCGAAATGGTAGATAATGCTCTGTCCCCAAGACTCAAGACACAAGATCTCACCACACGGTGGGAAGTTTTGTGAGAGCATGCAATTGAATCGGTAGAAAAACAATAGCCGGACCGCTGGACCATGCAAGAAGCTGGTGGATGGCTTTTTGTACGGTGCGGGGACAACTCTTCCTGCTGGAGGATGAACATTCCAAGAAATCTGGTGAAAATTACTCGCAAGCAATTTCAACGGAGCCGTTGCATTGCTTACAAGTGGAGCAAGATGCGCGGGACCATCGGTGTGAATGATGGCGTTTTGGCTTTGAGTTTTCGACCTGGTTCGGGAAGGGGGAAGGAAAACTTTTTGTAGAGCCTATTCAAGCAGTTCTTAAAGTTGGAGCAACTTGTTAATGCAATGGGATGAAGAATTGGTTTGTCTTAGTTTGTAGTGCGAAGCGGAAAACTTGCTGAAACATGAGCACGCCGTTTGTGTAAGAGCTCTTTTCAACTACTTGGTACGCTTGGAACGGTGGATGAAGAATTATTAATTAAAAGATTTTTTTCCACGCAAACAACATCTATCGGACCATAAACCTCATTTAGGAATTCCTTTCTGATATTTTGGGCAATTGATTTTCCCAGTCACCAAAGAAGAACACGTGATTGCCTCTATCCAGCTCGAATGATGCTTCCCTGTTGAAATCCAGCCTCATCGACACCAATCAAAATCAGCATTGTAATATGAATATAAAATTGATCAGCCATCTCCCTCAGGGACTGCCAAAAATTGGCCTCCACAGGCAACGCATTCCAGAATCATTGATGTCGACTACGTCCTCACCTCGGCCTCTGAAGGAAGCTCCGGAAGGAATGTTCTGTTGTGATAATTTTGTCTTAACACATCAGCAGCCATCCCACCGTCCATGTTTGATGATTTATGTTTCTCCCCTGCCTCAGGGGTGATGGATAGAAACGATAAAAAATGACTGAAGCAGCGCCCCAAGCCCCCTCGGTTGGGTGACGATCGGTGCTCATAAACAGTACATGAGCTGCACAGGCTCGATTGTTATTTATTGCGGTGTGGATATTCTGCTTCCTTTTTTCCTTTTGCTCCAATACTATGTTTTTTTTATCTCTTTATCGCTCGCTTCGGTGTAGGCTGATGAAATTATGCTGCTGCTTTGGAACTGGATGATTTTTATTCTTCCGCTTGCCATTCTTTGATCCAGAGCCGCTTCGGGGCAATGTGCCTTCCAGGAGGTAATTTTGATATTTCGATTGAGATAGCTCATTTTACAGAAGCATAACAAACGATTGCGAGGTACGCGAGTCGATATGAATAATAATATCTAGCTCCATGACGTTTCTGTTCTCAAATGAAGCCACTCTCCTTGTGCTGATTAGATGCTTCTAGGTGTTACTTTCGTTAAGTTGGGTCTTGGAATATCAGTATTTAGACTCTCTTAGAAAACCAATGCAATGATTGTTTTACTAAATCCAATTTCAAAAATAAATTAAAATAATTAAAGAAACATTAGTAGCACAAATTCTATAAAAACACCATTGGAAGCTTTTGACGGAACAGTGCTACCATCAAATGTGCAGATGAACAGATGATAGGTAAAACAATTCGCTTTGTTCAATGCATTTCTACGCAAAACAATTTATATGAAAATAAGCTAACTGCGTTGCGGAAGAAAACAGGACGAATAAAAAAAAAACGTCATGCCAAACAGAAGTAGGGAAGACCGTATCCTTTTCATCTCATTTGCGTTAAATAGAATTGGCAGTGTTTGGCTATGCATAGGCTTATGCATACTAAGCGTACGCGGGCGGATGTAGTTGAGTGGAAGATAAGTAATTTTGTATGCATTTTTATGTGGAAGTTTTTAGGAGGGGAAGTTATCTTGTTTGCAATTTTCAGAACTTGAAGTAGAATTTTTGGTTTTCTTAACTATTTCAATTTATTTTATTGAAAGATTAGTAGCTTTCAAGAAGCAGCTGCCAAAGTTATCAAAGAGGTTATCAACATAACATAACAAGAATATATCAACACTCGGTACTTTTGGTACTGGCTGGTGTTTGACGATCACATTTTGACCTTGGAAGTTTTATCTTCCAATGCCCTTAGATCTCCATATTTATAAGAAATAAATCACAAGCTATTGGTATAGTAACAGGTCCAAACCTACATCAGTTATACAATAGATCCTGAGAACCTAAGTATTCGTCAATAAGCTAATCCCACATCTCTTTCAGTATAAGTATCTATATGTTAATCCTTTTCTTACTTTTTATTGGTTCATATCTAGTAACATTTTCAAAAACAAAGTTTCATAAGTCTTGAAGAATAGGATTCACATCGACGTCTTCGATGTCTTCTATAAGAAGCTGTAAGAACTACATAGTTTCGCTTCACCCTACCGTAGTGAGTAGTTGTGGAAAACTAAACTAAGAAGATTCATATCAATATCGCCTTTGGCATACGGGTTGACAAAAAAAAGCAAACATGTGCCCACATCGAAAACGGTGCTTCATTCGCAGCATTTTCGATAAGCATCACTGACAAAATGCAGTTACGAAGGATTTGTATCAATCGCGACAAGGAAAAGTGGTTCACTGAAAGTTCGTTGGCTTCCCCAGCCGGCGATGTGACTGATACCAAACCCAAGGATGCCCCCGATTTGTTCCTCCGTCAGTCAGCTCCGTGTGGAAGGAAGCTCACTTCCTAACACAAAGAACGATTCCTTTTCCATGTCACCAAAACGCTGTGTATGTGTGTGTGTGTCACTGGAATGCATTTTCCCTTTCTGCAGCTGCACCAAACGCATTACGGTTCGGTTCATTTCGTGCGCACACCATATGAAATCTTGATCCAACCTCACGATCCCGCTGGCTGACAAAAGGGTGGTTCTAAGAAAAGGCGAAAGGAGCAAAAGAAATCATCTCTCGCTTCCAGAGCCCGGCAGTGCATGGCAGTGGAAAAGTGCACCATTTTTCCAATATAATACCACAGGAAGAAAACGGTGCCGAATGCAAAAGAACATTCCACCGTTCCGTTGCGCGAAAGGGTTGGCAAAGCTGGATCGCTTTCCTTTAGCGAGATTTCTTTTCCGTCCCAATCGGTAGGGAAACTTTGAGGACGGTTCACGAAAATGGGACACTGAACAGACGGGTCGGGGGGGGGGGGGAGGAAGCGAAATCCATCCATACTACATGCCTGGCATGCGGCTATGACGCACTCCAATAAATGCGATTGCTCGCTGCTTCCTCTTGTGCGAAAGCATTTCGGAGCCTTTCGCACGCAATCCAGTGCCGGTGTGGAAGGATGTGTAAAAGCTTGCCCGATGCAAACCCCTCGCTCTCTCTACAAGGCTGTAGCCCGTCCATACACGCATCGTTGGTGGCTTGCAGGAAAAAGAGGGGAAATGATTAGAAATCCATCAAAGCGGTTCGGCAACGTGCTCCTGCTATCACGCGAGCAATCGGGCCAAAGCGCTCCGTTGTTCCGGTGCATCCGGATGGCACGGCAGTGCGATGGTAATGGCAAGCCAACGACCTGGAAATAGCATTGCCTGGAAGCTCTTGTTCCATTCTGAAAGCGTCGAAACTGTTCGGTGATGCGAGAAGCGCACTGGAAGAAGTTTGGGGCTAAAGCTGAGGAAGAAAAGTTGTTTGCTTGAGCGATGGTATTGAAATGCAATTATAAAGATAGAATAGAGATATGATATGAGTGCTTTAGCGGTATGAGATTGAAGGAGAAGATAGTTTCCTCACATTGAAACAAACTTCAGCGCGTTTTAGAGACGAATGCTATCTCGTGACGCAAAGTCTCTATAAGCTAAACGACAGGACAGGACTCCTGAGTGATTCTGCATGGAACGCCTAAAAGTATGCAATATCCGTTTTTTGCCACAACCTATTTTACAGCATTCCAACATTTTAACCAACTTGTTACACACAGTCGATTACTTTCCTAATTGTGATCAAAGAACGAAAATGAAACCTTTGCTTGCTACATGCATATTCCAAATGCTTCCTAAAGGAATTGAAATTCCCAATAAATAATACCGAGTACGTTTATTGTCTGGTTAGGTTATAATGATTGTCTGCCTACCTGCACCGTCCTGGAGTAAGCTCTAATCCTTCCAAACCGTCGAAATCATCTTCCCAACACAAACATCTCGCACGCATCCGGCGTGCGAGCGAATCCAATCGAACCAATCCCCGCCCTCCGGCACGGCTGATGATCATCCGCGTATCCGTGCACATTCGATATCATTTACATTTTTATGGATTTTATTCAAATCTTTTACTGCTTCACCCGAGCCCGAACAAACGAACTTAAGCAGCTGCACCGACGGAAAACGGGGCGAGAAAGAAGACCTCTCGAAATGAAAATGCTGATTGTGATATTTTGCTCCGAGGCGTCGATTGATGTTTCGCGATTCGCGTGTGTGTCTCATGAGAGTGTGGCAAGGTGGGTATGGGAGGGAGACGAGGGACAAAAGTGAGACTTGCTCAACAAATCCGACAAAAAACGCACATCCCTACGAATCCTTAGAATATCAAAACGCTTTTCTTCGATTGAATCCGATCTGCTGCTGCAGGTTTGCCGGTGTCTGGGAAAATCGGATTGGGTTTTCAAGGGAGGCGCTGGGAAAAAGGTGTATTTTAAGCACCTTTTTCTCATACACACATTCACCCATACACACACTCTAAATATACATGAAAATTTAAATGTGAAAATGGTTCAAAAATACATTTCAATATAACGTCGGAAGTGGTTCCTGCATTTTCCACACTTTGCACATCAAGCAGCAGTGCTTTTACTATTCTAACAGCAACGAAAAGCGCTTTATCGGTGCTTCAGCTTAAACAATTGCAGTTTATCTTTCAATTTGCATCAGTTGAACCATCAGCAGGCACCTTTTTCGCAGGAGAAGAGAGGAAATAAATACTCCCATCGTTATCGCTCTCCGTTCTAATTGACTTTCGTGCTTAACATAGTTTGTGCTCGGTAGAGTTTCTCAACCCACTCATACACTTACCCACAAAAAAAGGTGACCTCTCTCCTTCACTACTATTCCCCTCTGGATAGTTCGTTCGCTCGCTTGAACCAGCTCAGCTTGAGCATTCCACTGCGTGCCGCTGTAACTTAATTAAAACTAGAATGATAAGTTGAGATTTATTGACATTCTGGCACAGCCAAACCGCAAACCCGCTCAGCACGTCCCTGGCCACCATGACGCGGTCCAGTTTATGGTAATTAAGATCACCGCACCGTACCACCCAACAGTGACACGTCGCAGTGTTGTTTCGTCGTTCTTTTCGCCCAGGGAAGGCTGCAAAGTTAAACACTGCAAGCGTTTAAAAGTGTTTCACCAGATGGGGGGGGGGGAGGGAAGGGGTTCGCTTGTTAGACAATCCACTCAATTAACACAATCTTAAAATCACTTTTTCGGTTGTGACGTAGGTGTGGAAGTATAAAGAATTCCAGTTTACAAAAAGAAGGAAAAAAAGTAGAGATGCACTGTAGCGGCACAACTTCACTATCTTCATCCAAACTAGCAATAAATCCAGCTCACAGGGAGCGAAAAAGTTGTCCTAATGCCCTGCAAACTCCTCTACCGAAACGAAAGATTATCGAGTAACGACTGTTTGGTGCA
>KB671998.1:0-158566 GCA_000349105.1 Anopheles epiroticus | reverse complement strand
CGCACCGTACCACCCAACAGTGACACGTCGCAGTGTTGTTTCGTCGTTCTTTTCGCCCAGGGAAGGCTGCAAAGTTAAACACTGCAAGCGTTTAAAAGTGTTTCACCAGATGGGGGGGGGGGGGGAGGGGGGTTCGCTTGTTAGACAATCCACTCAATTAACACAATCTTAAAATCACTTTTTCGGTTGTGACGAAGGTGTGGAAGTATAAAGAATTCCATTTTACAAAAAGAAGGAAAAAAGTAGAGATGCACTGTAGCGGCACAACTTCACTATCTTCATCCAAACTAGCAATAAATCCAACTCACAGGGAGCGAAAAAGTTGTCCTAATGCCCTGCAAACTCCTCTACCGAAACGAAAGATTATCGAGTAACGACTGTTTGGTGCAGGAAAGAAAGGGAATACACTTACACGCACAAAGATACAAGAGGTTACAAGATGGGTGAAAGTGACAAGACAAGTGGAAAGCGAACTTTCCAAGCCGCCGAACGCGTGGAGAAGGGGGTTGGGGGGGGGGTAGTTTGAAGCAAAACCAACATTTACCGGAAAAGTTTTAACTCAATTATTTCTTCCGAAAAGCTCTCGCACACTCGCGCAAACGTGTGCAGTACTGCCCTCGGAAAAGCTTCGGGGCTAATCCCGGTGAGATACTTTCAAGCTAGCCGTTCCGTGTCCTGGCCCTTGCTAGTCGAGTTCACCAAAACACCTACTGCCCACAAATCCACTAGAGAACGACCGTTTTCTCTATCTTCAATGCTTACCGTCTCTTTCTCTTTGTGTTTCTCTCTCTCTCACTCTCCCTCTCTCTCTCGCTTTGTCTGGTTTTCTAGAAGCATCATTTCTTATTGGCAACCGTTGCTATGTGCGTGCCAGAATCGGGCAAAAAGTCGGCTAACGCTGATGAGCCGGCAAGCTTGGCCTTTTCGGGGCTTTTGGTTGCAAAAACAACAAAAAAAACACAAGAAAAGCCAACAAGGATGAAGACGGTGACGGTTTATGAATTTCCGCTGTTATTGTTATTTTTATGGTGGGTAATTTTATTAATGCATATAAATGTAAGAAACGACAATTTACGACACGTTTTTATGGTTAAATATCATTTTGGACACATCTTGGCCGGTGGCACCATTGTTGCGAGCGTTGCGAGCGTTTGCGGTTGAGGTGGAGGGCAAAGGAAGAGGAAGCACACGGAAATGGTGGAACCGTTCGCTGACATTCCCGTGGTGTTTTTGCGGGGCAGGGAAAAGGAAAAGATTAAAGCAAAGAGAGGAAAACAAAGCAGCTTGAAGCAGCACGGTGTGAAAGAGTTCGGCCCTCGCGCCAAATGGTGATGCCATTGCGAGTAAATAAAGAATGGTCAGTGAATGTAAAACATGTAAATGGGCCGAGGGGAAGTGGGAGGGCGTGGGTGGTGGGGAAGGAAAATATTAAAAAGAGAGCGGGCAGCAGCGATGGGGAACAGCATAAAACCGGTGCATCAATGTGAGCAGCGCTTATTACCGTTTTCCCGTGTGGACGAACGTTAAGATTGATGTCGATAAAACCATTCGAGCGGAGGATGTTTTAATATTGAAGGGGGGGGGGCTCAAGATAAGCTAAAATCCGGAATAAAAAAAGATGGCCACAATCACAATGAACAAATGACCTTGAAGGGCTGGGAGGAAGGTAGAGAAAGCCACGACGAAACGAAATAAAACCCAAAACCAAGATTACATGTTAATAAATGTTCCTTTGATATTACAATAAAAGCTGGCGGACCCGTTGGACGGGCAGTTGGTGCCATTCTTGGTACGGTTCATCCCGGGAACAGCTGTGGTGTGTATGATGGATTAAAGCTGTTATTTTTTTCCGCCTTAATTAATTTCAAACTTTCTTTGCTTTCGGGAGAAAAGTGAAGAAGAGAAAATTCTCTCCCGAGCCGGTCGTTTGAAAGCACTCTAACGAAAGCCAATTATCAGCATTGATTTTCGTGGCAAGACCAACGAGAACTTCGGCCAGTTCGGACATTTTGCCGTCCATGCCGGAGGTCGCTCGATTAACTGAACTTTCGCCCGCGCATTTGAATCCGGTTGGCACTGGGCCGACACTACAGGCGCGAGTGCTTTCATCCGGCCGATGGTAATCGGTGCCGGCCGCTCATGTTTATTCTAAAGCGATAATAACACATAAACGGTGGCACTCAACGGGGCATCGTCCCAAGGACACTTTCCTTCCCCCCCCCTCCCTTCCTGCCTCCTTTCCCTTATCACTCGTTACAATAATGTGCCTTTCATCTGTGCTTTTGCCTTTTCAGCACAATTTCAATTGAAGCAGTTTACTTCACAACACTGGCAAACGGGGCACGGGAAGCGTACCCGAGCGAGTGCTTCAGAATGTTGGATGGTTGGGAGTTTTTTTTCCCCCACCTTTGCACCCAGTTCCCATTAAGTGAAAGCCTTCTGCATGCGCTGCTTTTCTTTCTGCGGGGTAAAGTATGTTCCGACAGACAACGAAAAAATTCTTTGTTCGTTCGATCGAGGCAGTTTGGCAGGACCAATCCTGGGGGGAAAAAATCGAGGGCCACATCAGCGCTAGGCAAAATGCTTCCTTGCAGCTGCGTTCCTGCATGCTTCAAAGTCGATGGGAAAGCGTTTCCATTTTTCGGGGGTGCGTTTTTGGGTAGCTTTATTATAATTTCGCTGGAGCGCTGTAAAGAACGGACCAGGATGGACCGGGCAGCAAACCAGCTCGGTACCATCGGCCCCAAAAAGGAATGGTTAAGAGAAGGTTTGGTAGGAACTGTTTGCCACTTCAGTTGAGTATGGTTGCAGCATTATTAGCTTTTCCTGGCAGGGGAAATGGATTTCCAAAACATCGAAGGGATGGTAGTTCGAACTTTATTCACGTGTCTTATGACATGAGGAATTATCGAAAATATTCAAGGTGACTTGCATATTCTTTGTGGAGAAAATATGTAAATATGTTTGAGGAAAAGTACCAACAAACACAAAAAAACAAAACTGCAAAAATCCTATGTAAAACAGAAAATTATCAATTTTTGAGAATTTGAAATCTTTGTTCTACTTATCGCAGCAAAAAAACAATGATTTCAATTTCCCCTTCATTTTCTTGCTCCTTTACTTAAACCACACACACACAAGAAAAGGATTTTACTACACAAATTTATAATCCAAAAGCTCTGACAAAACACAAAACGAAGCAGCCATTAAACGCGAGAGCCACCAATAAAGTTCCACCGCCAACAGGTACGCGCGAGTTGTTTATGACTTCAAGCAAAAGAGCTGATAAGCGAAGCGAAACATTTCAAACACCTCCAGCATCGTCCGACCGGCAAATGCACAAACACAAATACGAAACCTCCGAGCAAACTGGCAACTCTTGCCTTTAATTGACGGGCGGGGGGTGAAAATTTACTTCGCCGGTCTAAATCTTGCTGCTAATTAGAGTCGTCGATGCGTCGGGGGAGGTTGCCGGCCGGGCGATATAAAACACTGGCGCCCCATTAGTTCAATCGCACCGAACGTTCGCTGCACGGCAACACACAGGCAACGGCGGGCGAACGGTGAAGCACCGAAGGTGTAACTTTTATGCCCCGAGGCATTTGCATTGGTTTACCATATTTAACTTTTAACTAATACCACCCGAGCCAGGGCTTTCCTAGGGTTTGGATGGAGCCGAACCGTACCGACGGTTGGTCGGGGGCTGCTTTTGTTTGGCAAGCTCAAGTGGCCCTTGTTCTTCCCAGCGTTCGGCGTAAGGTGAAAATGGTTTCCTGTCTTGGGCAGTGCTGGGAGTCGGGAAAGGTGAGCCCACCAAATCATGCCCTTTGCCCGTTGGAGAAGCATAAATGATGCCGATGCTTAATGCGTGCAGGATTTCAATGCGGTAATCTCTTAAGTACTGGTTGTAGCAGTTGGTAAACTTTGAAGAAGGCGTCTGTTGAAAAGAAGTTGCATGGTTTGGGCTTGCGGTACACAAGAAAGGTTCTAACGTTAGAGAAAATGTAGGAAACAATAATTTCAAAATAATTGAAAACAAGTGAAATTAAGTGGAATGCAATCTCTTCAAGCGGGATAAATGTAAAAATAGTAAATCCAGAAAAACATGCTTTAAGGATATATTTTAAGTGCTTAATTGATTAAAGATAGAAAATTTAATGTTAACTACATTTGTCACCGTGGTTGAAATATAACTGAATTTTTACTCTCTTCCTCTTCCAGCCCAAATATAGAAAAGCTTAGTGACCCTCTCTGTTGGATACGGGACCCATCATTCGCAGTAGATTGATTAAATTTTGTGGTTTACAAAACACCGCTCATCCAACAAAACTCCCAACACAAGGGACTCGGACGAACTCTTACATCTGTGGACATTGTGTGCGCTGTTTTCCCTTCTTCGGGCAGATTAACAGCCCGAAACCGGCCAAGATTAAGTTCACGCCCAACCGACTAAACCCACCACTAGAAAGCTCATTTCCCTTTTCCCTTTCCATTGTGTTGCAAATATTTATCATCTGTTTTTGCTATGGCTGTGTGGTTTCCCGACCTTGCACGTCCGTCCGGCGCGTCACTTCGCGCGGCAATCGGCGGGCCTAAGCAGCGGAAAAGTTTAATCCCGAGTGACAAACGTGCAGCGACCGTGTGCGACTCGCTGGCACTAGCAATTAGTTCCGAAAGAAACACGAGAGCGAGAAGACCACAGTGGCTTAAAAAATGATGTGTCAAACTGAGCTACCCTAGCACGGTGTGTGCTTCCTGTTTTGGGCGGCCAGAGAGATGGTGAGGGTGACTGTCTCAAGGACAGAGCGAGTATATTTTAACGAACGAAGGTAGGCACGAAGGAAAATAAAAACACAACATGGAAAAGGTAACCGAACAGCGTGAAAAAGCTTCTGTTGCGTAAATCAAAACATCAAAAAAAGATAAATTTAGATTTTGTTTTTTGGTATTACTTATGAAAAAATACAATCTGAAGATAAATATAAAAACAACAGCGCACTCGTTGTAGAAGTGCAATGGACATGAAAAAGCACCCAGAAATGGGTAACCATTTCCATTTTTATAAATAAACTTGAGCTGTTGAACGAACGGAAAAAGGACACCGTTCCAAGAAGAGAAAGTTATTGAATCTGTGTTGCTGTGTTGTTTCAACCCGCAGCAAACACTACCTCAAACAAACAAATGGCCTGGCAGGGCGCACTTATCCACTAGCAGTCAGTGTCACGAGCAGATTGAGCGATTGAAGTCAATTTCATCATTTGCATTTTATGGAAATCACATTCGACGAGCAATCAACTTGCGATCATGCAATGTGGTTCAACCATTTTTGATTTCGTGCATACATTTATTCATTTCTCCGAACCCCGCTTCGTACGGCTCGTTGGCAGCGTTGCCAGTTGGTACGGTCATTCGCTTACGGTTATCTCTTGTACCTTTTTCACCTTTCGACAACTTGATGAGCGGTCCCGGCCCCCCGGTCCACGCCATTTCGATGACATTTAGCAGAGGGCACCGTAAAATCAATCTCGCCATGCTCTTCATCATTCCGCTGACAGATTAATCCATCAGCGATCAATCAGAGCGTATTGTTTGCAAATAAATTTTATCCTTAACTGCCATCTTGACGTGAACGGTCTTGGCGCACTCTTGCCCGGTGAGTGTCACGTAGCCCGTGTAAGTTAATATGCATGTTTGAGCGGAATGTGTGCTTGTGCTGTCATTTCCAGTTTTTCCGTTTCGTGTTTCGCTCCGCTGGATGGAGGAAGGCACCCGGACAGCTTAACGTAAACTGGCTGAAAATTGACGAATGAAATGTCGAATCGGCAAACCGTCACGCTGAATGCTCTCCCTACAACGTTCAAAGCTCGATCTACGAGTGCATCCTGGTGTTCTGTGTTTGCTTTAAAGCTGATCAAAGCACGGAGCACGTCCTGGTCGGTTTCAGTTAACGAATGAGATATAGAACGTTGAGTGATAGCTTATCAATTCATTCCACGTATTACAGGTTGAGTTTTCTGTCGATCTCCTAGCGTCAGGCTAATCATTTGCCGATGAGAAAGTTGCTGCTTAACATGTCTGTGAGGAGGTTCGGAATTGCTGGAATTCTGTTTAGCATAAGCAAAGATAAGAGTGGCAAGATCAGACTGGCATTAAATCTTACGGAAAATACTCCGAACCAGCAAAGCCCTTCATCTGTACGCAAAAAAAAAACAAACCTTCTCCTCACTTCGTAATATGTTTTAAGAAAACTATACTTAAGGAATGTGTGGAAAGGGTTCTGATGTTTATAGAATTTTCCCTTTATCAGGAGGATAAGTGTAAGGAGCACGTACAGGATTGTTATTTAGATTTCTGCTGTGTAAATAGTTTCTATTGAACTTAAGATTGCTTCAAAACGTCAATGACCAATGGAATTGTGTGACTAGACAGACAGACCTATAGAAAGCAAATTTAAATTGTTGTTGTAAATCCACCCATAAAACCGATTTTTTTCATTAGTAGCTAAATATGTGTGAGATGTTTAAATTAAGATATTTTAAAGAAAAAGATTGATAAACTTCATTATGGAATGTTTTCGTTGTTAAATTGAAAACAAACGCTCATTAAATCACCTTAGCACACGAACAAACTGAATGCATTATCATTTCTAAAGACAACCTCATTAAAGATCTTAGCAGCAAAAGACCTCGTTAAGTGCACTGTTCCGACCAGTACAATTACATGACCATCCAGTTCCTCCATCTCACACCCCCCCCCTCGTGAATCCCCACTGTCGGGCGGAATAAATGAGTTGAAACGGTCGGGCACATGTTTCGCATATTTTTTATCCAACCCCCGTACCCAGTCATTAGCAAAGGTACGCACGCGGTCCTGTTAGAAGAAAGCACAAGACAAGCTCGCAGCAAGCAAAGAAAAAACACCCAAAGATTACGAAAATGTGCGCTTTCTCTCACTGTCAGGTGCAAAAGAACACGGCCACAGATGAAGCAATCCCTGCCCCCTGTTCTTCACTCGGAAGGCGGGTGAAGATGGTGCAAAGGGTGGAATTTAATTAAAGTCAAGGTGCTCGATTAATGAGAAATTCTACCCGGTTGCAAATTTTCGCTCCTCAACGTCAGTGTCGGTGGAAAAGTGGTGGAAATGCACCGCCCGTACAATAAACTCGACCGAATGTCAACGTGCGGTAATTGAACAAACCCCTATATTGGATTGTACCAGGATTGCCAAACAAACGGCAATACTGTGCAGAAAAAGAGAGAGAGAATTAATTTCCAAATAGCAGTGCCCTTGGAAGGCAAGAGAACTAATTTATTTTTCCAGTATTTTATTCCACAACCCTTCGAGCTTAAAATATTCTTACTCGGTAGGACAAAATAGCATTCAAACAGTTAATGAGTTCCCTGTAGACGCTTCATTCTTAGCAAGACAGACAAACTTTCGCTAGATCACTAAAAGCGGATTATAGAAGAATGGATTGAAGGGCATTAGATTTTTCCAAGCTCAACGGATGAAACCCTTCCCCTGTCACTTCATCGATTCGGTTCCCGTGCCGATTGATACTACGCTGTTCCGCTCAAAGTGTTTTCATCCAGTTTATAATCGTCATCTCTTCGCTCGTCTCGGTTCGCTGGACAGATTGGATAAGAGGATTAGAAATGGAAATTTAAATTCATTTAACACCAAGAGAAAAAAATAACATTGACGCATTACGACCCATTGAGTGGAAGTGAAAGTTCAGTTAATGTTTTCGTATTTCTTTTTGAGTTTTTTATTTGAAGACTCTTGAAAATTTTCAAGTGATGCCAAATCGCCTCAATTTATGCAACTCAATGCACTTTCTAAATTTTTTCCTGGAATACTGATAGCTTATGGAGATAATGATCGATTATGACGCTTTCTTATCGTTTCTAAAGTAACGAGCGGACAATCAAAATTCTCCGAATTCTGTCACATCGTTTGAGAGAAACTTTCATAAATGATCTTAATACTATGTGAGTAAAAACTGTATCCAGGAATGTTGGTGGTAATTATGTATTTGCTTTAGAGTAATAGTTTTTTTATAATTAGAAGATTTTTCTCTTAAAATGAATTAGTTTATTTTAGAACATAAATATGGTATATCATGCGTTTACATATTATTTACTCAATCCTTTACAGTTAGCTTGAATGTTTAATTACACCATAACTAAAAATGCATACTTTTAGGCGTTTAGAAAACGGGCAAACTCATTTAGCGGGCTTAATCAAGACCCGGTTTCAATATTTTTTGGGACATTTTATTTACGATTGACGTCTTAATAAAGGGACGATCAAAAAGCGAGCATGAACACGTTATAGAAATGATCGAGAAAATACAAAAAAAAAATGCTTCCAAAACCTTTTAACAAATTTTAACTTAAGTGTTGAAAACTAACCGTTCCACAACTTTATTTCTGTTTGCAATTCCCCGATGCATAACACCGTACCAACGGCAGCCGCCATCTTGCCCTCAACTACTGCTATTAATTAATCCTCGTTTCAGTTTATTAACAACACCACTGACGGCAGAAAGCATAAAAAACCGGGACAAACCCCTGAAGCTCCCGTGAAGGTAGCAGCATTGCCGGGGAAAACCGCGCAACACCCTCCCCTCCCCAGTGCACCGGGTTGTATCATCCCCGAACGCCTGTGTTGGCCTGTAGCGGTGGTTTTGCTGGCCAGATGACAAACTGAATTAAATTAGCGGTCCCAGCTGAACGTCCCCGACCGTGCACATTTCCGCCAGCCCTTCCCCGTCCCGCACCACACACATAACGATGACGCTTTTCCGGCCGGCTTGTTGCGACCTGGCGATGGTTTGATGAAAAAAATGAAGGAGAAGAAAAAAAACACGCACACACACACACACAACGGAAGGCAACCTACCGGTTCGGTAGGTGTGCATAAAGTGGTGGAAAAAATAATGACGAAGGAAAGAACAGGCAGCAACTGCCCGTCGCTTCCATTCTTCTCACTGGACGTGAATGAGCGGCGAACTGACTTTAATTATGCATTCAACAAGACAACTTGCCAACACACACCCAGCCACACACACACACACACACACACACACACTTCTAGATACACTGAAATGCTCGCCTTTACTGGCTGCTGTGCAGTAAATTGCTTCACAAAGAGATTGCGACTGGTTGCGGGGCTGGCGGGCGAAACAGGAACGGCGAAGAAATAAAAACACGAACGGAAAAGTTCGTCTCGTCTGTTGTATTTTCTCTCTTTTTCTCTACATCTCTCTTCGTGCGGTATGGTTCAACGTGGCGGTATGTTGTGACGACATCCTTCTGGGGCTGGGTACCACAACGAGGACGAGAAAAGCGTTCGTTGGCTGGACGAAACTTTTCTCCGGGTGTTGGGAGATTTGGCTGTGCTGCTCGCCGAAGCTGGTTAGCGACAGCCGATCGGTCGTACTTGCAGAGTGCGGGCTTGATCTTCGCAGTTTCGCCTGATGATTAAAGAGGACCAGCGTGTACGACGGGTTGATGATTTATAGCACCGAAGAAAGCGGCACCGGCTGGCGTGTGTCCATATCGATAAGGAGGAACGGCGGCGAGATGGCCGGACGGTGTGCGCTGTGTGTTGCGCAGGAATGAATGGGGTGAGTGGTGTAAAACCACAAACCACGAACACTGGCAAGGAGCTGCAAAAGAGGGATTTAAAAGTATTAAACGTGAAGAAAAACGTAAAGATAAATCGCACCGAGTGAAAGGGAGTGATGACTAATTTTACAAACTTGTTTGTAAGGCACTAAAGTTTACTTCAGGTTCGGTTCGGATGGCTGAAATAACAATTGATACTGGCAAGAGTGAGTATTTTCAAGATGACTTTTAATAAGTAAATCATACAAATGCATTAACGTTGCCTGTTTGTTTGAACTTTTTACAAGTAATGCTTATTTTCAATTTGATTTTTTGAATAAAAAAAAATCGTAGGAATTTTTTGTTTCATTTTCAACGTCCCTTTTACTGTTTTTTTAATAATTTTCAAATCAAAATAAAATGCTCAAAACTATATAAAAAACATGGCTTCGAACTACAAACCTTTGTTTCAGTTCGCACAATAAAAAAACATTACTGAAACAATGAGAAAAAAAGAAAAACAGAATAAGAGAGAGTGAAAAAAGTATAAAAGAGAGAACGTAGAGTGCTATAAAAATGACAATGCCATAATTTATTATTGCAGTTGATTGCATTGAGAACAATAATGCAGTAATATTCCCAATAATCAAACCAAAGAAGAAAAGATCAAAACAAAAAACGGTATTCAAAACTCTTAAGCTCATAAAAAGTTAATATAAACAATCAAAAACAAAACTTGAGATTCTTCTCCACACAATGCACTCGAAACAAAAGAAAGCTAACCACACAGAACACAAAAAATGGTCATTGAATGATTGTGGTCCTTTACTTAAAAGTCGTTGGAACATTATTTTCCTCTCCATTTCCCTGCGCACCCTTCCGTTCCCCAGCTGACGGAAGTTTTGTTTTTTTGTTTTTTGGTTGGGTCCCTTCGCAGCCCATAAGCCTTTCCCTTTTCACGTCAATCACTGTTTTTAACCCTCCTCTATCTCACTCGCGTGACGCGTGCAGAAATATGAAAAATGAAATCCCTTCAAAAATTAAACACTCATTCACGAATAATTTATCATCGGCCCAAGGGATTCGCCGTTTCTTTTCCGTACTGGTTTTTTCGTACTTCTTCATTTTGCATGCCCTGAAGTGCTCTAGTGTTAACACACAGGATCTTTCACAAAAGGAACAGAAGCTGGGGGAAAAAAAACTTCCACCTTTCTAAAGTGAGCATCCGTTCGTTCGGTTTTAGAGCTGCTCGTTCGTCCCCTTTTTTTGTTTGTATTATACTCGAATGTGTGAAATTGAAAACTCGCTTCACTGTCGTTCTATTTACCGTTTCCGGCTGAAGGTGGATTTGTGCTATTTTCCTTCTTTCTCAGCTTTCTTTCTCCATTATCTACCTCTTGACTCACCGCATCTACCACCCTTCACAAACAGGACTAAAACAATCGCAAAATCAAACAGCGTTATTTCTCCTCCAAGATTTATTTACTCTCGAGTACGCTAGCCATTTTCTTTTGCCTTTTTTCGTACAACAATAGGTCTTTTTCAATACATATATTTGCTTCTCTCTTGTTCATCTTCTGGTCTTTGGCTAGATCGAGGCGGTAAAATACCGTGTGCCTAGTGTTGATTCTTCGACTTTGTGTTAGACCCGGAAGTTTGTCAAATGAAGCGATTGTTCAGTTTTTACTCTTATTAGGAAGAAAGTTTTACCTTACTCGTTCTTTCGTTTGCTTTTTCTGCTTCAATATTTCCCCCCATTGTTTTCCATTCACACTTACGCGCTAGTGATTTAACTTTTTTTTTTCTTCCCAATGGTTGAATTGTGGTTCGTTTATGATTTAAATGTGAAAAATTAAAATTTAAAGTCCTCTGTACAAGAGCATCGTTTCGTTCATAACGAAAGCTGACCATTGCTACAGTTTCGAGCACATTTACAGCGGAGAAAATTTGTCCTACAATTTAAACCACTACAATTTTGGCCACTTTCCTTCCACCATACCTGTTTAACTAGCTCCACTTGACACGCTCCTACTGGTCGAGCCGTCACTACACTATGTACAGGGTCGCGTTCGCTGCAGTCCCTTTCGATGGATCCGCACCCCGGGCGCGGCCGGTCTGCAACTGACGCGTAAAAGCTACTGGAAAAGCAAGTGGGATGGTGCGAAGGGCGTCGCTTCACCCCGCCCTCCCCCGGGGCGTTCAACAACTTATCGATCGGCGTATCGGTGGCCGGGAGATATCGCCATCAGCAGCAGGAAGAGTATCGTCAGCAGCAAGCAATTGCTGCGGATCTGACGTCCGAGCTGTATCGCTGCCGGATGTTCGCCTGGGGACGATGCGTACGACGAGGAGGACAGGGACGAATGGAGCGTGATGCAGGAAGTGCAACCATTGCCAGCGGTGGTGAAAAGCGCATTGGGAAAAGATGGGGTGAGAGAGAGAGAGAGAAAGAGAGAGAGAGAGAGAGAGAAGGAGGGAACGGAATGTAAATAAAAGAGAACATTATTTTCGACGTTTTTTTTTATTTTTGTAAAGGAAAAAAGATGTGATAATATTGGTTCGTTATTGATTCGGTGGAAAATATTGGTTTTATTTTTTTTTTACAATCTCCGCTTTGACATGTTTGTTTCGATGACTCACAGCGAAAGCATCACGCGAAGCCTATTCACGTTTATTGTACCGCAATAAGCTAATTGGAAATGAATTAATATCCTTTTCCAGCGAAACGGATCACACCGCCCCGGCAAGAAACGGCGAAAGACACAAATTAGAATCTATTACAAGAAATATAAAAGGAAATTAAACACGCTTCCTGTGGAGTGTGGTGGGGTGTGGGGTGAAAGAGAGGAAGGTTGGAAAGCTTACGCAGCCAACACAAAAGCTAACCATTTCGCTGTGTCATGTCTTTTCGTGTTTCTACCGGCGGTGGTATTCCACTTCACACTCAAACACGCTACGGCGTCGAGCGTTGCTGCCCCGGCAAAATTGTGCTAGTTCATCCTCGGGGAAAACGGAAAAAGTGTTACCGTTGCCGTGTGTTTGTTTTCCCCCGGAAGCAGCGCAAAATCAAACCCAAACTTCACTCGGAAAAGTCACTCGGTGCTGATGCTGGGTGATGGTGGAGCGCAGCGGCATACGCCAAACCGTCTCGTTATTCAAACATGGTAAAAATAATCAACAAACAAGCGGAACACGAACACGGCGATGCCCAGCTCTCTTCCGGGGCCTGGTATTTGTGTTGTGGTACAGTTTTTCTACCGGCACAAGGGTGTAGGGAAACGTGAACCGGTAAAAGCGATCGCATTTTCACGGCGTGAATAATCAAAGAAAATCGGAACGGGAGACAGAGAGAGAGAGAGAGAGAGAGCGTGCGAGCGATGAAATAACCGTGCGATGTTGCAATTATGAGTCGAGCCTGTCCCGCTTGCTCGCTTAGACACTTACCATTCAGCACGTGCACGTGCACGGTGGTGGGATTGGCCATCGATGGCAAGCACGTGTACTTGCCGGAGTCGGTGCTGCGGGCCCGCTGGATCAGCAGATAGGAGGTCGTTATGTCGCCCTTCTCCGTTATCACCGACACACCGCCCCGTGGCGAATCGTAATTAATTTCCTGCAAGCAAAGCGAAAAACACACACACACACACAGAAAAGAGCATGAAAAGAGTGAGGTAAAGTGTGGGAATGCAGATCGGTGTGAAGTGTTTAATTAAATTATCGATACCATCTAACGGTTGCAATTGGAAATGTCAGCCACGGGAGACATTTTTGCTGCCCGTTCTTTTATTCGCTAATGGGGTTTGTTTTTTTGTTTTTCTTTTTGAGTGACGGCGGGAAATGGGAATGGCATGGGGTAGGGAGAGGGAAGGGGAAACATGGCGAAAGGACACACATACACAAAATGGGTAAATGGAAATGAGCTTAGCAAAATGGAGGTGCCGTTCTCCAGCAAACCACAGACACTGTTTGCCTTCGGTTTGTGTATTTTATCATCTGCGTTGAATTCTCAAGGGTGAATATAGCTTAAACATGACCTCCCTAAACTAACTAAAGAAACTATTCCTACAATATTGAACATCAACTTTCTTTTGGGCAGCTCGTTGGTCAAATTGGTAAGTGATCTGGTTTAAGTGATTCTAAGTGTTCTATGTGTTCTGGTAAGCTATTGGTCTAAGTGTTCTGGTTAGGCCTCAACCATACATGCTTCTAGTGCGACCCAAGAACGTCACATAATTTTTGTTTCAATAGTGCCAGCCGGGTTGTATTGTTTACTTACTTACTTACTTATCGGGCGTATAAATGGTGGTCTTGAACTGTTACTATAACTGTTACTATTGCGGTAAGAACTGTTACTGCTCACGGTCTCGCGTCATCGTCTGCCAATCCGTTTTCCCGGTCTTAATGGCGGACGCCTCAACGCCATCTTCCCACCTCAGCTTGGGCCTACCCCGCCTCCTCTGTCCATGTGGACGGCCTAAGAGGACTTTACGGGCTGGGTCGTCCGGGTCCATGCGTATAACATGGCCAACCCATCGGAGCCGGGTGAGCTTAATCCGCTGCACAACGGAGAGATCGTTGTACAGCTCGTCGTTGTATCGGCTCCTCCATTGTCCCTCCTCACGCATGGGGCCAACAATCCTCCTGAACATCTTCCTCTCGAACGCGGCTAAGAGGGTTTCGTCAGTTTTGGACAGTGTCCATGTCTCAGAGGCATACGTGAGCAGGTGCGATATAGTCCCAGCTTCGACCGTCACGACAGGTTTTGTGAGGTGAAATGCTTCCTCAAACTATTCTATAGTCCCCTATAGATGACCGGCAGGCCGTATTGATTCTTCTTCTTCTTAGGTAGCCCAATGACCCCTGTGGGCTCAAGGCATAACCAGAGCACTAATGTGCTTTGACTTTTTCTGTGACTGAGTGCACCCCGTCCATATCAAGATTGTTATTAAGATTGTCCTGCGTATGGGGGTTTGTGATTAAGTGTACCCATACCAGGAAAGTCAAACCTGTGTATTGGGGGGGGGGAGGGGTATGTGATCTTCAGATATAATGGTATTAGATTTGGGTCGACTTTTAGTTAGTGGACTTTAGTTATTCGATCGGGATCGGTACCAATGCTTTCAGCGTCAACTATTAGAAACTTTCGAAAACATTTTGTGAAAACCCATCGATACACGCATTAGTAACGGGTTTTGCAACAGGTTTACATACAAGGATTCAAGATTCAACAAATAGATTGATACTATCATTTTGTTTGAACAGTTTTAGCGAAATAAAAGAAGAAACAAAAGCACTTTACTCAGCGCAAGAACGATTTGTTGGGCAAAACGGTTACACCAGCCACTCCAGTCTTACGGTGCTACTGTTGGTAAAGGTTTCTCTGGTGAATTACGTGTCTCCAATCCTTTTAAAATCATCTAAAGGTTTTTTCATAAAACATCTCTTCTTTCTTCAACATTTACTTTACTCCTTTTGTGAACCATCATTTCCCAAAACACTTCCTTCAAGGCTGTCCCACATGGCGATCAAATACATTCTCAAAAAGCTTCTAAGCAACAACAAATGAAGGAAGAGCTTAGCTAACGAAACATAAAGGGACCTCCATGTTCACCCATTCAAGCGTACTTAATCTCTCATACTTTTAACGGACCATGCTTTTTCTACCTGCTGTTGATTGCAATTTAAAAATTCATTACCATTACCGTGTAAAAAATTGACAACTTTCCTCTGCAGCTTTCTGTTTTTCGAGGGCCCACGAAACCTTTCGTCGTTCGAGCATAAACGTCAAATCAATGTCATGATGGTTCAGGTTGAGGGATCAGCTATAGGCTCTTGCTTGCCTGCTTGTTTGTCTGCCTGTTTACTGCTTACAGCACATTGTTTATTTATTTTTTGTGAACAAATTAGGATACTCAAAACTCAGTCCGCCCCAGCTAGAAAAAGGTTCCAGACTGTTTTCCATACGGTTAACAAATGCATTCTAATTTCATGCTCGGCTTCCAAGTACCGGCCGGCTGTCTGATAGAATTTTGCACCTCGTCAGTAACTGATTTGAATGATGGGTTGCTGTGTACCTTTCTCGCAAACGGCTTATTATTATCTGCGTTATGATAAGTGATTCCCCGTACACCGGATCATACATCAGCATTAAAGGTGAAGCGGCGGAGAACGTTTCGTACCCCTATCCGTCAGCTCCCTTATCGTTGGGATAAAACGAGCATTATCTTAAATCTCATTTTTAATGCACCATCCACCAGTGGAGGGTGACCGAACCGGCAGCCCTTCATCGATAAACCCTTTCACGATTGATCGCATCCCATCGCACAGTGTGCGCTCGCTGCCGGAAGCATATTTTTTTGCTTTCTTTTCCCACTTCAGCCTTTCGGAAACATCCAAAAGCTAAGACATTTTGGGAAAAGTATCCACCGGAGCATCGCTCGAGGCATCGAGGCGCTTGTCGAGGACGCTCTGAAACAATATTTACCTTAGCCCAGCCCAAAAGCCAACCCGAAAAGGTAAAGAGTGGGACCGGGAAACGGAAAACTTTCGATAAACATTCCCCTAGCGCTGCCGTCTTCTCGATTGCTTCGGCTAACTCTCGTAACCTGGGGCTAGATGCTCCCGTGCTGGACGCAAGCTAGTTTGTGGTACATTTCGGTGGGCACCTATCGCTTCGACGAGACGGCACGGAATTTATGCCCAAAAACCTTTCCAGCAACAATTACCCTTCACCCTCCCCGCAGCAGCCCTCTTTCCCGCTGCCCTGTGTGTATTGACAGCCTTTAGTGATTCGTAGGCAGATTTAATAAGGCAAATGCCGGTACGCCCGATTGAAAAGGTCGGCTTTTGGTTCGGTTCGGTCGATCCTTCCCAACTGGCCCAACAGTCACAGCACACTAATCAAAGATAAACACGGCTACGGCACGGAAATGCGGGCATTTGTACGCACCCGGTCGCACATGGACCGTGGTCTCGCACTGACCGGCCACTCGGCGAGGGTAAAGTAGGTGAGACGATTGCTGCAGAACTTTGGAGTTTCGGTATGCGGGAGGTGGGATTAGTGCTGTGGATGACAATCGCTGCGGAGAGGAGAGGCGGATACGTGGGAGTGGATTTTTTTGGGAAGGGGGGGAAAGGTTTGGTAGTTTTGTTTCGTTTGGGTAGTGTTTATGACCCTTTTGCTTCGATATCCCGCCAAGCTTACCACGCCGTTGTGCGTCCACTGGATCAGCGGCGGTGGCTCGGGCAGATACTGTACGATGCAGGTCAGATTAACGGTCGAACCGGTGTCGATGTACAAGTCCGGTCCTCCAACTATCGACGTGACGGGTTCTGCGGTGGAAAGGCGTGAGAAGAAAAAGGAAGAGCGAAACGGTTAGTGGACGGCTCGGGTGAGAAAATGATGAAGGTTTACGGTGTGATGTACGGTGTTACTTTTCACCTTCGGGCGATGGTGTAAAATGTGTTACAATGGGTGGTCGAGCATTCTGGCACGATGTATGGGAATGGCCGTATGCTTTCGAGAGGTGAAATAAATGACGGTTTCAATGGGTTTGCTTGGGATGACAACTGGACAACTGTATTTTTTTCTGGTGAAAAAAAAACGATTTTTTGTGTTGGTCTTTACAAAGTATGGTCCTATTTTTGATTCTGCTTTTTCTGATCAAAATATGTCCAATTGAGTGAATTGCATACCTTTAGGCGCCGTGAGAATCAGGCGAGGCTTAATCTATACATTAGCCAAAATTAATTTTGAGTGTTATTTGTTGGTTGGTTTAAAACTAACGCCTAAAAGTATGCATTTTCTTATTTTTTTTCTTTTGCAAACGAATTATTTTCACAATTTTCTGCTACTTCAGAATTTCGGTATCGCTTTCTTATAAGGTTAAAAAATAAATAGTTTTAAATAAAAATAAAAACACAATGTAAATGTTTTCGAAGCAATGCATACCTTCAGGTGTTGGAAAAAATATTTTCTCTTAAAAAACAATGTGGCAGACTTAACTTTTTTATTTACCTTCGGAATCATATCATCATGTAACGACTGTTAATATGTCTTACGCAACTTGATAAACCTATTACAACTTTATTAATAGACTCAGGTAAATCAGATGTTAATCCTATGATGACTTGCACCTTAAGTAACTATCACAAAACGTCAAACTACGAAAATGACACATACTCATAGACAGACATTAACTGACACCACATTAACCTTTCCCTTGTTCCAAGTGTCATACAATCATTTAGCCCTCTATCATCGCCTATCATATCATCATCCTTACCAGCCGCGTAATCATATCACGATCACAGCAATCACCCCTCGTGGTCCTCTCCTGGCGCCTAATGGAGACACCCGTTCAGCAAACCTACCTTACCGAATTAAGACCTGTCCGTTGCTTCACAGGGTTTGGATTCTTTAAGCTTGCCCCGTGCTTTGACCCACATTTGCTCTTTGCTCTCCGTTCGCTTTTCCCTTCACCACCAGCCCGGGGTCAGGTTTAATTAAAACGAGTGGAATATTTATCGTTGACGTAAAACGAAGGTCAGCAGAACTGTCATCCGATAACGAGGATACGTGTTCTGTTTTTCTGCAACCACGTTGCTTCGCCGTTTTTTGTTGGGTGGGTTTGTTGCCGCACCGTCCCTTCGGTAAAGGGGCGCCCGGGCGTTTGATAATACCGGCAGTACCGGAAGCCGGAAAACCTTACCCCGGGCGGCACCCAGTAAAGCGAAGCGAATGGGCAACCCGGTATGCGCTACATTGCCCTCGGCCCCGCAGGTTACGTGATTCCATCCACGACGAAAGACATTAAGATTTATTACGGTAAGACAGCCAATCAGGTGCCAGCTGGGTGGTGCATTATTTATTTAGAATCTTTGCCCGTGCTATCCGCCGTAACGGATGGGACCCTCCGATGCCACCGTCAGCACGGGAGGAGAAGGTGAGCGTGTAAAAAAGTATATTACTCAGAACTCAACAAGCTCGTAAGTAACGAAAAAAAAAACAGCAAGCGAAGAAAAACATAACCGGCGGTACGACGGCAAGATCCGCACCCGGAAAATGAACTACCGGCCTAAGCCCAAAACCTGTTCGCCAAACCCATCCCATCCAGAAAAAAAGCTCTAGCGAACGATTAGCTAGCGAAGCGAAGATTGAAATTTTGGAGCCCCATGTTTTATGTAAGAACCCCGTCCAGCAGCGCAGCGTCATTTGCAGCTGGAGGATTATTACGAAACTTCACAGCTGATGGCGCAGGCAGCCGATGATGATGATGATAATGATGATGATAGGACTATTTGTTGTTGTGAAAATGCGCTATCATGTAACCAGCTGGTAGGGATGTTTTTTCCTAGTTTTTACCACGTCCGATCCTTTGGTTAAGTGTTGCTTAATTTAACTTTGAAAAGATGTCCTTCTAAAGGGTTAAAGTGGTTTACAAATCACGGATTGATGTCGTTTGACCTAGCTTCGAACGAATAAACTAATGAATTACAGGTTTGAAGTGGTTTTCGCGAAGTTTGATGATAAATTTACCATAATATCTAAAAACGCCTAGATGTATGCAATCAACACAACAACGCGAACTGAAATAAGGCTTTCTTAGATTAATAACGCAGTATTCAATCAGTATTTCTTTTGCTTCTTGACTTACGCTACAATTTTCGATTTTTAGCCTTTTTATATCAACAAAAATCAACGACATTTCCCTGTCAGTAAGCATTTCTAACACAAACTTCCCAAAAGGTACAAAAAAGCTTAGAAAGCGTCCGCTTTATCTTCTTTATCTGGCCGGTCAAAGCGTGCTCTACTAGATAAGCTTTTGTACCGTTTGGGCACACCCTCCCATCAGCCTCAGCCCAACAGCTCGCCCCGTTCCACCCTAATGACTTTTGCATTACGCACAATACATACCTACGACGGACAATGTCATCGAGTAGCCGACGGGCGGTGTCGTGGAGATTTGACACTCGTACACACCGGAATCGCGCTGCTGTGGGTATAGCACCTGGTGGGAAAAAGGAGAAGGAAAGGTTCAGATTAGTGCCAGCTTGGTCAGCCGGTGCCAGTTCAATAGAGCATTCTTGCAGGTACAGGCGACGATAAGAAGACATCCGGCAAGGTGATAATAGAGTTGTCGAGATCAGCATAACTACCAGCGTTCTTTTTTACTCGTTCTCTCTCTCTCTCTCTATCTCTCTCTCCCTCTCTCTTTCTCTCTTTCTTTCTTGCTACTTCCAATCACCAGCCATTCTGGCACATTCCGGAAGACATTCCAGCGCGTCTTTCTGCTCCTCAGCAATTCCGTCTTCACTTGGCTCCGGCCAGTACGACATTGTGAGCTTATTGGGTGTGGTGCGGTTTACTATCGAGATCGAACCCCGAACGATACTATCGGATCCTTTCACCCCTCCCCGGGGGCCAGTTCCGAGCAAATCGAATCGAATGGTGTGGAAAGCGAGCGCTTCTTTGGGTGTGTGTGGGCGTGTGTGAGGATTAAAATGGTGATATCAGGTGCGGTGTGTCGCCTGGGTCGCATGGAATCGTGCCGCTAAATCGATGTCTGACTGCCGGATATGGTTTCGACCTCTACCCGACGACCGCCCCCGACGTGTTGCTGTCGGTTTGATTGAAGTACACAGCTATCATAGAAAATTGACCAGGATCGAACGGTACAATTTGGAAGGTTCGTGTTCGTGCATCAGATTTGCCCTTAGGGAGAGGGTGAGAACTTCCATATTGGATTCAGTACGGCGGAAGCATTACAAGACGTTTTTCACCAGAATGAATGTTTCTTCCAAGTGTCCTCGCAAAAAAAGAAGAGCCAATCTTGGAAAAAGGGGTGACCGAAAGTCAAACGACAATATTGCCGTTTGCAAACGTTGTTCCGGACGTACCGGCCATCCTTATGCGTCTCTTTGCTGTCGCTCGAACTCAACCGAATGTTTCGGAAAGGAAAGGAGCGTTCGTCGTTGTTACAGTACTAATTACTTGACCTACGGAAGCGGTTTCAGTATGCGCCAACAAAGATTGCCTCTGTCTGCATGAAATCGAGTCCAAGCTGGAGCGGAAAAACAGGGAGAAGGCAAGAAACCGAAACAAGAGGGTACGGGGCGCAAGCAAAACGGGCAAAGGGCAATTAGTCTGATCGTATCCTTCGATAAGGTGCCAGCTCCGTTTCTGCCCCATTTAAAACTCCTACTGGCCGTGGAACGCAGTGCGAGGAAGGTTTGTAGGGAACCGTTAGGGAGGGAAAAGGTCCCAGACCGTTGCTTATCACCATCGTCCAAGACGTGAAACTGCCCGGGATGTGCTGATGCAGTGCAATAAACGAAGATATCTACAACTTCTACAACGTTTGTCGTGCGTGCCTATCCAACTCTTTTCGGCACCGTCTCTCCATTGGTCTCTCCCTTTCTCACTGTGGGTGCGTTTTCATTTGACATTCTATTTCACTCCGTTTGCGGATATGATTCTACAATTAAAAGCAAGAACGAAATGGCGAGCAACGAGCAAAGCTGTGTCGGAAATAATTCAATAAAAACTGTCAACTTTCCAGCTTCCTAAAAAACCAACCACGAGTTGGTGATAAAGTAGGAAAATCATCGCTGTTGGGTGGGTGCATTGTGGATAAGCTTAAAGTAAGGTTAAAAATGAGCATGTTTTAAAAACTGACACTCGCAACAGCGTATCCCAGCTATGCAGGCCATGGTAAACGAACGTATCATAGCAGAAAATAATTTACCAATCTTTTGCAACACAGATACATTGCACATGGTGTTGGAGTTTTCCGGGAAAAATGTGTAATTTTCAACAAAGAAATTCCGAGACACGGAATATGGGACAACAAGGCGGAAGACAATCATCCCAGCCGAGCGGGATCAAACTGTCTGTTTTTGAGCGATGGAAAGCGGCTTTTCCATTTTGTACAATAACAGCATTTGTGTTTTCTGTGCAAGCTGCAGTGAAGGCTGAAAAAGAGAGGTATTTTGCCGAGAAAAAAATCATCGACACGTTACGATCGACAATCAGTGGAATTTAATTGTTCGGAAATGTGAACGTTTCGAGATTTTGGATATTCTCTTTGAAAGGGTTTTCCATTTTCTGTGCATTTGGAGAAAGCATCAGACTATGGGCACATTCTCATGCAGTCCACTCATTAAGGATGTGATGAGTTTTTGTTAAAAAATATTTGCTTGGCGTAAATGAATTCATTGCAAACGAGCCAAAATATATTTAAGGTACTGCTTGTGCTTTTTTTCCAAAGCAAAAACAAATTGTCGAAAATCGCATATTAACTGTATTTCTTTATTAGTTAAGCTATCAGTTTAATATTTAAATGGATATTATGAATCTTCATATCATACGAAAGGCAACTGACTTTTTTATATTTCAAGCTATGGCATAGAATACAGAAACAAATTTCTGACTGACTCATTCCTAAAATAAAAATCGTATGCAGTATAAACTGAGTTTCTTGAGCTTAAAAAACTGAAAAGAAACAAAATTCTTCTGTTTCTACAAGTATAAATCCTATTTTAAAAAAATGTTTTAGCCACAATATTTTAAAGACGTTCACCACTCTACTTCTTTGAGTTTGAAAAATAAGTTTTTTCATAGGAAACTCCCAGAATTTCCCACACCTTTGCAAGGAACTAGCTATAAATCTGTTCGCACGTTCATTAATTACAGCCCCGTTACAAACACAACCAAGCTTATTAGCCACTGCTAAACCTTGGATATAAATCGTTATCCTTTTCTTTTAAAACGCATACACCACAATCCATCCACTATCCTGAACCAACCAGCCAGGGCCAACAAGATGGATTGATCGGATGAACCGCTGGCATGCTAACCTTCCGGGCATCCGGAACATCCAGCATTCGGTCCACAATTTATCATCGACCTAGGCCCGACCGGAGGTCGCCAGTGTAATGCTTTCCTGTTTATAATAGTTTTATTGGACCACAGTCGACCACCACTTCGCATTCCGAGGTGGGACCCTTTTCTATTCTTTTAGGGTTTTTTGTTTTGCTTGTTTCCGCCTTTCTCTCACAATAACAAGACTTGCCAGGGGGGGAAACGTGTAAGAAAACAGTCGACCCCACTTCTTTACTCCCTCTGGAAAAGCAAACGGATGATAGTAATTAAACTCTGGATAAACGCAACCCATTAGTCACACGAGCTAGTGATTAATATTATTGCCCCCTAGTCCGTCCCAAAACACTTCTCCGATGCATCTGCTTTTGGGGGGGGGGGGGCGTTTGCTTTACATTTCCCAACCGTTCCTTTCCCAACCGGCGTCTTGCGAGCAGCGGAAACATGGTGCCATCGTTGATTCTTTTCTTGCCCTACTTAGCCCTTTAACCCTTTTCGATTCCCATCAGGAACGTTCGGTTGCCATCACCAGCATTGTTCGCTTTGCTTCGAACAAAAATTCGAAACGCTTTTCGAACCCGATGCCGGTGGAAAAGTAAAGCGGAAAAGCCCTTTCTGTACGGCTACGGGTACGCTGCAAATCTATTCCGTTTCGGCAAATGGGGAAGACCAAGGGCACACGTTCTATCATTTCCACTCCATTTCCGCTAATCATCGCGCGGGGAGATTGGTTTTTTTTTCTTTCGAAAAGTAAGAAAGACCGACAGTGAAGCAAGAAACGGGAAACGGAGCTTTTATGGGAAGAAATTACCACAAAACGAGAGGCGTACGAAACAGCGTGCAAGAAAAGTCAATTTAGACACGGCCTTGCTACAAATTACGTCGGTGGGGCACGTCTAGTAGGACGGGTTGTTGGATCACGATGGTGACAATATTTTGCGAAAACCTCCTTGCCTTCGTTCCCGCTTTCCCCGAGCACTCCACCGGCCGCCCCGCGTTGCGCGTGACTCAATATTTATC
This sequence comes from Anopheles epiroticus, assembly GCA_000349105.1. Taxonomy (NCBI): domain Eukaryota; kingdom Metazoa; phylum Arthropoda; class Insecta; order Diptera; family Culicidae; genus Anopheles; species Anopheles epiroticus. The sequence goes on along the minus strand of KB671998.1, from coordinate 135,055 downwards.
ACATCCATTTTCCGCCGCATTCTCGGTGCGTTCTTTGGCGCGCCGGCCTAATTCCACTCAAAATTGATCCGCCCAGCGTGCCGGGTGCCGGGCAGGAGCGTTAGGGGTTTTTGCCACACAAGCACAAGGTCGATAAATTAACCGATAAACATCTTAAACGGATGAAGTATACGCACGCTGTACTGGGCGATGGTGGATGGCACTGGTGCTGTGTGTGGTGAGCGATTGTTTACTTGCAGTCAGCCATCGGGCGATTAGGAAATTGGCCCACTGACAGAGAAATCACGTCCGCACGCAACTGAAGCCGTTGGCGGCGCGGTGTCCTTGGCGGTTTTGCAGGCGGCTTAAGCAGATCAAGATTTAAGACAGTGAAGCAGAGAGCGTGTCAAAATTAATGTTGCCAAGCAAACGCAATTATGGCGCCCGATAAGAAACTAATCTACCCCGCAGAAGCGGTGGATCATAAGCGCTAGGCAGGCGGGGAATTTATTTAACCATCTTCAAACGAGCTAACTATCATTGGACCCGACCTTAACCCGATCGGAAGGCTCTCAGACTTGGCAAAGAGGATGAAAAGAAGGGTGCAAGAATTTAAATGGTGGCTTTTGTTCGAATTATTACGCACTTTAGATTGCTGACTGTGTGGGCCCTAGGCATGACGGTACATACCACACACGGCACCACAATTGGAAGCCGCCTTCCCACGCGCTGACCATACCAATGTTCTGCCAGCTTAAATTCAATTTATTTTTATCGGTCTCATTATACACCCGGTCAGCTCGGTTTTTTGGGGATCCTGCCGGTATAATTACCGCACCGGTTCATGACCAACTAGATGGGAAAGGTGCTTGTTTTTCCTCGAAACAAAAAAAAGGGATACAGAAAACCGATGGTTATGTGCAAGGCAGAACGACCACGCAGAACGGACACGATGGGTGAAAATGTCGTCGCAATAACAAGGGACAGAAAACGGAGCCTCAGCCTCACGCCGACTTACCTTCAGCGACCAGTCGTCCAGCTGGGGATTATGTACACTCTGGTAGCGCTGGTCGGAGGTGTACGTCGCCTTGCCCACCGTCAGCAGATGCAAATCCCGGTGCCGTATCCACGAGACCTGTTGAGGGAAACGGTGCGAACCGGTGAAAACGGATCTTTTTAATTAAATCATCCCAATTCATTCTCCCGCCCAAGGGGAGGTGTTTCTCCCTGGGGTTGGGCGAGGACTTCTCAGCTTACCGTCCGATTGCCCAGGTTCCGGACGCGACAGTTGAGATAGGCCGTGTTGCCGACCAGCGCGGTAACGTTCCGGGAGGCCGAAATGTCAAAGTAGGGCCCCCGGTCGAGCGGACTTTTCGCCGTACCGTCGTCGTTGATTTCGTTGTCATCGAAGGAGGACGTCTGGAAGTAGTGCTTCGGTGGGGTGTACGTGTGCGGCTCGTCGATGTCCATCGTGTAAGAGCAGTGAAGGCGACCTAGAAAGGGAGGAAGAAAATTGGGTGTGAAGGTTAATCGGAAATGGAATGTTGATTAATTGTGAGCGTAATGGCATTGAGCTTACCGACACGAAACGAAAAAAAAAACATTGGTGAAAGATCAGATTGTTAATGGATTAACAGAAAATAATTTAAAGTGCTGAATTTCTTACATATTTGCCAACTTTCTCACTGATCAGATAAACAATGACAAGCTAACCTAATTGTATACCTTCAGGCGCAAATCAGTGATAGGGTGTGAGGATATTCCTTCTTTTTAAAGCAAACTGTTTCATATTCTCTATCATATTCTGCTGAGGGTTGCTATAGGTCCAATAGTTCAGCTTATGGTTAGTTATACTTTATTGTTGCTCTATGAATAATGAATTTCAGATTTCATCGGAAACTACTTCCCTAAATACTCTATTGCGATTAGTTTAGATAAACAATTTCGAACATATACAACAATCTCTCTAAGCTGGTGCTTCACACCTTGAAACAAATATTTACTTTTGAAAAATGTATTCAATGCTCCTCTATTTCATTGCGATGAACAAATAATTTCCAGAAAACAACCAGTTATACATGTACCCACGACAGCATGGAAATTCACCGGAATAACCAGTGGCCAGTTAAGTATCATCAATATTTTCAAAACTAAAATTATTCAACGCATCTGAACAACTATCTATTTAATGGTTTTGATTGGGAAACCATCCTTACCAACTATGCCATTAAATCATAATGAAAATCAATTAGTTTTTTCAATACTCTACAAATATAGTTAAAAACAGTGAAGTTATGCATCGTTGACAATCATTTCATTGGCTGCATTTTCCCGTGAATTGTAATCACAATGCATTGTGGAGATACTTTGAAATAGAAACCGCAATCTACATTATGGCTTCCGTAGGATGCCTCAAACATTCCACAACATTGCACCATTGCTGGGGAACAGAGCATACGAGCAGCCAAATCTTCGTAGCGAAGCTCATCTCGTTTCAGTTTCTAATTACAGTACACCGAAAAGAGCCCTTCCTAGTCTTCTTCTAGTGATTTGGCATTGTTAGTCACGTGGAATGAGTTTATTCCACTCGCGCGTTACACTGCCGTAATGTTTTTTTTTTCTCTTTGAATAATCCAAGCCCTCATCACAATATTGAGCCTTGAGAGCAGCGAGCACCGCGAACTCCCGCATGCCAAACCCTGTGTACAGGAGTATTTAATTTATGGGAATTAAATACTACACGAACAACGCAAACGCTCAAGTCGTCATGGAAACACGGAAGCTCGGTAGCTTTGCCTATCCGCGTACACCGGCAGGAATGTTTTCCCGCTGCACGCGGCGTATGCACACGGCGTGCATGGTCTGTGAGTACAAGTCGGCTGTCGGTTCGAGGCCTCCTGCGCTTGTTCAAATTAATTTCATTTGCCAGCGAAAACGGTTCTACAACAAAGGAATGCCACACCATACTACAAACTATCGAGTGGTATGGCAAGAGAGAGGGAGAGAGAGAGAGAGAGTAACGTTAAAACGGGTGCCAGCAGAGGAAAGGCTTAGGAAAAACATGGCGACATAGTAGCTCCTACCACTGAAGGTACTATGCCTGTGTTATTAGTGAAAATTGCAAAACCACAAGAAGTGCCGGCCTCTCGGATGTGCTTTTCATGAAATGGTTCTTGCTGCTGCTGTTCCGGATGATGAGGTAGATGAGGGTGGAAAGGCCCTCTGGTTGGATTGAGTAGAAACCCAAGGGGCGCAAGGGAGACCAACTATTCCCCAACGAGTTTGAAATGAGTTGGAAGGTGGAAAAAACGATGCAAGGCACAGAAAGGGTACACCATAACAAACGGCAAATCATGCGCCTTCGCTTTGCTGAGCCTAGCGTAAAATCATCCCGAAGCAGGAAAAAACGGCACGCCAGCACTCCCCCACAGGCGCAGGCAATCGGGGTTGTTGGCAGTGATAACAAGCTGCTGTGGATAGGGGTACTTACCGTAATTTATATTTAAAATTATCATCACTACCGCTAGCTGTCTCATAGTTGCTGCTAGTTGCGGACCGTTCGCTTCATATTCTGTGAAGAAAGGTAGAGAAAGGGGTGAAACACGAATGAAAATGCTTGCAGAAATAAAAGCCTACCACAACATGGTCTTAGCTCAGGTGAAGCTAAAGCAACAAAACAAAGCACACATTCCAGCTGCCACAAGAGGTGGGATTCATTTGGTGGCTTTTTCCACTCTTCAAAAACTTTTTTTGCATTTCCCGGGGAAAGGAATTGGTGTTGCCGTGTTTGCTAATGCATCTTCTCCGAAAAGCTCTCCCCTGAAAAGGCTCTCCGGGCTTGCCCATAGCCCGTCCGTAACGCACACTGCGTTCGCGCCATAACAATCTAATTTACATTCCAACATTGGCCAACTTCTTCCATTTGCCTGATGAGAGGAAGCTTATGCAGGGCGGATGAATTCAATCTCGGGCGACCACCGTCTAAGCCCCGTCGGTGTAAGTTTGACTTTACCACGATGGATAAAGTTTCGCTTTAACGCTTTGCATAATGGAATTGTTTACTGCATCCGGCACTGTGGACCAGCGCTCCGGTGGCCACAACGGGTGCACCAGGTAAGGATCCAACCGAGTTCTGCTACCAAAGAGTCGTAGCCGTTTCGAGTGTTTGCTAGGATGCGCATTACACGGGCACGAGCGTCGAGCGTGTCGCGCGTCCGTGGACAACAAGCTACAACGTGCGTTGGTGGACAGAGCACATGCAAAACGGCAAACACGTCAAGTGGAGCCACGTTCTTTTACCTTCTCATTTTTTTTCGTCTTTGGAGAGATGTTTTTTGCGTACTAGTGCTGGCTGGACCAATAAAGAGCATGGCTAGGTCTCGGGCCCTGTATAAGCCGCTGCACGGAGATGGAATCGACAAGATTATGCTCTTTAATCAGCGGAGACTTCTTGCCTGCACGATCGGGAGATTGTGGACACACTGTATGACTGTATGAAAAAATATGACGAATAAGGATGATGAAGAAGAAGGGTTTAAGACGAATGTTCTAGATATTCCTTGGTATTCTAATAGTAATGTCTAGATGTTATCTAAACATACTCACTCCGATGGACTTTTATGAAAGGTATAACCTCAAAATGAAAACACCGTTGCCTCTTATCTTCATGTCACAAACTGACAGCTAGCTAGAAATGGCTCTAAAATATGTACTGGAGCTTTTCACTGTCTTATTATGAGTTTAAATTGGTTCATGTCAATTTTTTGAGCTCGTTAAGTCTACCAACAAGCTGGTATGTAAAGTATACTGTCCAACTAATTTGGACCATCGAATTGAAATTAAAAAATAAAATAATTGCTTTGTGCGTCTGAGTCATTAAATGTGACAACCATCTTTCCCGATGTTTTTCAGAGTTGCAGAGAAAAATAAAAGCACCTTACTACTCTAGTTGTGTCATTTAATAAACATACAAGTATCACTGAGTACTATTAAATGCTTCATACTTGATTTTTGACAGTATGACTTCACGTAATTAGTGTTTATTACTAAAATTATTCACATATTAATGATTTACTTCTAATATTCTCTTTTATTTACACAAGGACAAACATCATAAAAAATCTATCAGTACAGTTTGGTTAATAACATAAACTTTACAATGCTCCAGGTATAGATTCTTGCTTTATTCAATAATTTTTTATGAGCTTCTTAAATGAATTTGAAATAGCTTTAAGCTCTACAATCATTTGCATTAGAGTTATTGAAATAGAATAAACCAGTTTGTGATTTATGGATGTGTTTTTTTGACTGAATTTTTCATTTTTATGCATTTTTGTACGTATGAAAAATTTATCATTTTTTTTACTGAACTCAAAAACGTTACGTGTAAGAAGATATCACCAACACATACGAGTTTGTGCTCCAAACACGTGCGATGTGCGTATTTTCTTTAGCGAGTTGCCTTTTCGTAGAAGCTAATTTTTCACTCAACTAACACGAACAATGTTTTCTCTTTCAAGAAATAACAAAAAAAGCGAGTAGTTAGTCACTGCAGGCAAACAACAACATTCCATTTACTGAGCTATACCAAGCGTACCGAAGCAGCTTGCAGCACGCTGAGGGTTCGAAAAAATTGTACAACTTTTTGAAGAGCTAGTGCCTTCATCATCTGTGCCAAGTTGAGATGGTTTTTTGTGTGTATTTTTCGTTTTACTTTCCCCCTTTCAGAATCACGCACCCGTGCTAAACTCTTGCAAAAGTCATCTACTTCCACAGCTGCGCCACGGCACGGTTTGCCACACCACATGACACGACACATTTCCCAGGGCCAGACCGTCGCAGCACGAGCACAGCTTTACTAATTAGTGTCATCTGCGAAACGGCAGCAGACCGGAACGTACCCAGAAAGCCCACCGGCTACAATGGCGAGGGTATATTTCTCAACCCGAACCCGGCGCTCTGAGTAAGCACTTCCGGTTTGAACCAGGTTTCTGCCCTTGCCCACCCTTTTCCTTTCCACCAAACGTACTTCCACGTCGGTCCGTGACGCGCTCAACTAATTTGTTGTACCGGATGGTATTTTCGACAAGATCACCGGCACCGCTGTCAATTTTGTCGCAACTCATTTCGCGTCTCCGCTCAACGACTGCAGGTGTACTTTGCGGAAGTTGCGCCGTTTTGCGCCCTGGTAGGCCGCTTTTCCGGGGGTAGAGGTCCTATCAGTGAAGTGAAATTGCATTTCCCTCTCCTGCTGTGTGAGACAGTTGTCAAGCAAGCAAGTAAGTTGTAGGGCGAGATTGAAAAGAGGACGCTGCTATCAGTGACACTTTGGGACGGGGACTCAATATTTCTTTAATGGAACGCTCCAATAGAAGGTTGCGTTTCGGTACTGGTTAGTGTTTGTCAAGCGAGCACGGTCAACTTTCATCCCTGCGAGAGTGTGGCGTGGATAGTGCGAGAGACTGTTTTGGGAGTGATAATCCGCTCAGGAATTACTGGCAAGAAGCACGAAACCCAGCATCACAGAAAGACGCCGGAGCAACTTGGACCTTAACTTTGTATCGTCCTCTCCGCAAGGCACAGCGCTATCCTACTGGGCAAGTGTCGTCGTCCTTCCGGGACGCTTTAGCCCGTACAAGTTTATACTCTGACCATTAATTCAATGTCGGCAAGTGGTTTTGGGGTTTCGGGTAGTAAGTTGTGCTAGTAACACGTCCGTGTCCTCCGGACGGTAACTTCAACCCACCCAGTAGGTGGTTTATAATTCCAGCATCTTGAAGTACTTGCTTGCTCATCCAATTCGGGCGGAATGCGACGAATGCAGGCAGTGGGAAAAACGGGGAAACATTACAAAATAATTAGATTGTCATGCATGTTCTGTACAGCAAAAGGCGGAGTGGGGCGAACTGATTAAGTACGGGCGATGTACGGTCGCTCTTCACAGTCTCTTCACAGTCGGATGAAGCAAACCGCCCGCAACGGGTACGGATGATTAGAAGATGGTAAATCGATCGACCGACTAGATGGGAAAGCAAAGGAGCTTAATTAAGACGACAGCTGACAAGCTCCCATCTTCTCTATCCCAAAATCGGCTAGCACAGCACAGCTCCCGCACGTTCTCAAGACCGTCACGGACAGTTGTGGGTGAGCGAAAACTATCCTGTATCCCACCAGTCGTTAGGTTGTTTTTCCTGTCCAGCACTGCTGCTACGCTGTCAATCAGTAAGTATGAGACGACCATTTTCGGCAAAGTTTTCCCTCCCAAGCTGCTGCCCCGGTGCCGCCGTGAGTGTGTTTGTTTTTACTGCTTATCACCACTGTACCCAGGTGTTTGAACCGTTCGAGGTACCGATAGTGGTAGTGCATTTACGCGACGAGCAGGACAGGTTAATGAAGATAAACGAACGGTATGCGATCTGCATGGGAAATGATGTTGTGGTGGGATAGTGGGTTGGACAGTTTCGAGGAGGCCAACTGCTGCTGAAAGCTTCTAGTCTGGTACGATCATGAGCAGGCTGGAGAAGCAGCAAAACAGGTGAGCTCTTAATTGGACGGCGAAGTAGTGACGTTGGTACCTGCTGGTGTTGTTTTTGAAAGTATTCAACTGCAATACCATCCTTAATTACAAAGCGTTTAGAGCACGTGCTTTTGCTTGAATTGGGAATTTCATACAAAGTACTCTAGTCTGACGTGCTTGCTAGTACTTGTGCTGAATGCAAATTCCCATTTTTCTATTATTCGGTAGAACTGTCTCTATACGTTTGTACATTTTACCAGAAGCGCCTAAAAGTATGCATTTCATGGCATTAAAAAAATCTTCCGAAACATGTTCAATACACCGCTGCCCGTATTTTTGAGGCTATATTCAATGTGAACTAGAATTGTGTATGCTCCACTGTCAGGCGAACAAGTTCCATACATTTAATCATCTACTGAATCATCAATGCGTGCATTAATATCGCTGCAAAATAATAAACAGCGAAACCATTCAGCAAAACTGTTTGCGCACAGCACCTTTACATCGCACTGAAACGACAAAAAAAAAGCTCTCTCAAAACATTGCCAAATGGTATCGTAATAGTGGATTCATTATTTGCTTTCCCCTGTGCACCCTAAGCCCCCCCCCCACAATACTCTCCCCATCGACGCACAGGAGCAAGTGTTTCGGTGTGCTGTCGATGGCAAAATAATTGAATTAATTGTTCACAACATGGCGATAATGAGTTTTATAATTTATGATACCAATGAACGTGACAAGAGTTTTGCGTTTTACTTCTTCCCCCTCTGTCTGCTCCCTAGCTGGCCCTGCAAATCTGAACCCCTTAATCGAGCTGTTCCACAACTGCAACTGGGCCACCCGAGCCCGGGGAAGGGGCCGTAAAGTTGGGCTGCCTGGCGCTGCAAAAGTGGTCGTATAAATAATAGCCAGTACCCTCATCAAACTGTGCAACTTTGCAGCTGCCACAAGCAAAGTGGCTCCCCGAGCGCTGCTGCTGAGGGTGTTTGTGTCGGTACCAACGGTGTGACACAGAACGCAACCCTCCGCCACCCGGCAAGCGGCTTCGGACAGGTAAATCGTTTATATTGTTTACGTGCAACGTGTTTATTGTTCCGCCACGCTGGGAAGTGTTTTAAATGGCACGGTGCGCACAATGAGCATACACTTCCCACATAACAGCGACAGCAACACGGAAAACAACAATAATAATAATAATTTGCTCCCGTTGAAATGGCTCCACAGTGTGCGATAATCATCGCCAATGTGGCGGGATTTTTTGGGGGCAGTCGGGGGTTTGTAGTTTGCTGATTGTTGCTGGGGAAGGAAGAGGAGAGAAACGGAATGGTGCTAAACATGTTAGTATCCCATTCAAAGACCCCTTCCCCGAAAAGGGTTGAAGAGGCGGGATTTTTTGTTTAGTGCCGTTCATGAAAAAATGCGAATTGTTTATGTGTTTATCACGTGATTATCATGTAGTGCGTCAATGGGCAGGGGGCACGCGGTGGTGTGTTTGCGATAGTGTTCACAAATACTTCGTAATTTAATCTATTCATGGGACATGAGAACGACAGAAGGATGAAAGCTTCATTTCAAGTCATTGGAATTAGCTTGACGTGATATTTGATCATCGCTTGATGCGAATATCCTGCCGTTTGACAGTTTTTTTTTGTTTTGAAACAGTTGAATCTGTTTAACAAAATAATTTGCACTAATTTTTTAATTACATTTCAATGCATAGACTGCCGTTAAGATGGCTTAGTGAAGACTGCCTTAATTTATACTATGGCTGCTAATGCGTCTTTTTTATTCAAAACGTGTATTTTAGGGTTAACTGGACTTTAAGCTTACAAACCTTTACAATATATTGGCGGAGTAAGATGCGAGCTTTTTACTATAAATAAATAAAAAAAAAACAATTTTACTGAGAGCACCTTTGCATTTGCCGTAAACAAAAATCTTCAAACCCAAATTCCATCGAAACCATCTCTACTAAGCAATGATGCAGAAAATAAACTCTCTTCCGGTCAACACCTTTTTAAATGAAATTTTCACCGCTCGCACTCCACCACTGCAGCCGATGCATAGCAAAATTTCATCAGAACATCCATGGAACAGCAAAAAGAACAACCTTTCAACACCCTCTGGAACCCGAACGAAAGTATGCAAGGGTGATGCTAATGGTTAAAAGGGATTGCATTTCGTTCACTGGAAATGAGCTCTCCATCACTCTTCATTCTGCGCATTACTACGGTACAATCCTTTCGGGATGCAAATATTACAACATCCATTAACTTTCCGTTGACCCGATTCCGAGACGTGGAGTTATTTTTTTTTTCAAATGAGTGCTTTTAACGCTCTTCTTTGTCACGTTGGTGGGGTCGTAAAACGACGAGCTGTTGCAATGGACCAATGAGAAATAAAATATGTTTTATTGAAAATTTCGTACGTAATGGAAGCATGATAAAACAAACAAAATGGAAATCTATGGGTTCTTCATTTATCAACGATCTGTATATCTTTTACCGTATCCAAATAAAAACTCATGTATGACATGACAAATAATAATGTTACCTTGACGGCTCAATATCTCGATAAAAATAAAAAGAAAAGAATTATTAATAATAAAAAAAGATGTGACACAAATTGCATACTTTACGGCGGCTTTTATGATGTTGCTTTTATTACTCCATTAAAATCAGGTTTTTTATTTATCATCCAGAATGAAACCTTGAAAGAGTTTCGCAATTTTTTTTTTTCAAAGAAGATGTTAACTTCATATTTAACATAACGATAATTCTACGAAAAAAATATGTCCCCTTATAAATGCAAAAATAAAATCCCCTTGTGGACTTGGGTATCATATGTTTGTACAAAGCCTACGCGAATGTCATCATACCACATCAATAGTGGATAACAATAGCTTCTCAAACTTGTAACAAGCTTGATAAAATACAGGAAAAAGTACTGTGCACACAATCAATCCGATACATTCAATTCAGGCAAAGCACAGAACATAAACGCGAACGCGAACAGAACGAAACAAACATCAAAGGTTTTCCGTCCCTTCCACAATGCTTCCCTTTCTGAATGGCCATGGAGTAGCATGTGTTGTGCAGTGAGATTCGTTTTACACCATACAAAACATCGCCTGGCCTAGTATAAAACGAAGCACAAAACAGATTAATCAAATGAATGGTTATGTTCGCTATCGGGATTGTAAATACAAATTTCACGCCATCCACTCCTTCGCCCGCCCTTTGCCGCTTTTCCCGAAGCGATCGCACACAAAAGCTTCATTTCACGGTACACAAGACGGCACGCCGGGAAACGTATAATATCAAAACGTGCGCCGCTGGCAGTGCCGCTCCGTCACGGGCAATATAAATACCCATTCATCTGCCCGTCGCTCTATCTCGATCGCGCAGAACAGGCTGACCACAATCCGGCTCAGTTTTGTTTGATTTGGTTCGAGCTGTTTCGTTTCTTTAGCCCGGCTGGGCAACGCATTTTCCTCCCATTTCACAAAGTTTTGCATTTCTTCCTCTCCTTTGCCGGCTTTACAAACACGCAGCGTGTACCTTCCCTCCGGCGGATCCGTTCAGCAAACAGATCGGTGTGATTTTTGACGTTCATCAGTCACACGCAATGTGTGTGTGTTTTTTATTTGTGTGTGAACAGATTCCCAATTCATTCGGGTGTTGCGTAGAAAAACGTGAAACAAACAGTTCGTGTGTTTGTTCGCATTCAAAGCGTGTGTGTAGAGCGAAATCAAACATGCAACATTTTCCAGAAAAAGAGTCGGCGCCTTTCATTGAAAACATTTTAGCAGCTTCAGTTTCGTAAATAAACAAAAACTTTTTCCCACATTTTTCTCTTCATTTATTTTCATTTCAGTTGCGGTGTAAATTCGAAGAACACAATTATAAAATACCGTGAAAGCTCCCACTTGAGGCGGCTTGGAATGTATTTGAAAGCCAATTAACGTGTTGCGGTTTTGTTGCATGGTCAATTAGAAAAAAACCCCTCATACCTGTAGCTGGGAAGGAAGCCGGATCTCGTTACATCCAGCGAAACGTTTCCTGCGGGTGAATTTGCTACGCTACATCACCAGGGAAATTCAACTCCAAATTCGAACCACTAACCAGCGATGTGAATTCGCCGTAACTAGCCTCAATCTTGATATTTGTACTTTGTAATAAAATATTTGATTTCACACCACTTTGCTTTTATTTTTTGTTGCCAGCACCACCAGACACCGCTTTTGCTACACACTCTTACATCTTCTTGATGGGTTGATTATTTGCATTCTTTTCGCTGTAACTTCGCTGAAAACCACAGATGGCACAACACTCACACACCCTGTGACACTCACCGTTGACGGGCCCAAAGGCCAACTGTCACTGCTGTCCCACGACAGCTTTTGGATTGATGGTAGCAAGGGTCGGTGGAGAAGAGGGAAGGGAGGTGTGAAGACAATCTAATTGCTAATCACTTCAAGCTCCGGAAAGTGGGTCAATAAAATCAAAGCTCACTTTTCCAACCCAAAACACACAATTTCCTTCCTTCACTTCCTACAAACAACCAGGCATCCGCTTTGCTCTGCAGCCTTCCAGCTTAACTACGTTCGCCCAAAAAAAAACCTTTCGTCACAAACACACCCACACAGGCACACACTGCTACACACTCCCACGCTCTTCGCGAACACGGTTGTGCGATTCGTTCCCGTTCGCGGCCCACGATGAACTAAACCGGTCCGCCACGCTGGTTGGGATCGTTATTCAACCTTGTCGTTTTTTGTTTGTTTTGCTCACCTCCGCTCAGCCGCAGTGAGCGGTGAGCTCGGCCACGGCTCACCTTGCTGAGGACGTGTTCATGCGGGTGAGTAACTCACCGTGCTCACGCGGAGCGAGTGAGTGCTTTTCGCGCCTTGCTCTCCTGTGCGCATGTTCGCTCCGATCCGGACCGGATGTGAGGTCATTGTTGAAGTTTTTGTTTTGCTACCACTAGCAGCACCCCCGCCCCCCTCACTCCTTCCAGCCCTGTCGAGCGTGCTCGCTTCTACGTTGCTTTCCTCGCGGATTTATGTGCTGTGCCGTGGCGAGAGCGTCAGGCTCAATAAAGTACTGATTGCTCCCAGCAGCAGCGTGTCCGTAAACGAAGCGTGTGGGAGGATGCTTAACGGGCAGGGTGGACACTGCTGGTGACGCGCCCGCAAGCCCTTCTAGCTGCAGGAATGAAGGTCAGTTGATCAATAAAGCGATACGAGGCGTTACAGTGACGTGAAAAATAAATAGACGTGTACGTACAACAACAAAAAAAAGTCGGGATGCTGATAGTATGACATTTGCTTCGCTTAGCTTCCCACGTCAATTTAGAAGGGAACGAAAATTGAGCACTCTTCATCGAAATCCGATGAAACTACACATTTTCAAACCATCACCGTTGCCATCATCGGGCAGCATCAACAGCAGTGCACCGGAATAAATTGGAAGCGCAAATTGCGTACCAGCCATTCGCTAATCAATGCTAACACGATCGATCTGTGCTGACCAAGCCCGGTCCGGGGGCCGGCCCGGTGCCGCTCACTCATCGCACCGCCGGGACCCGGCACTGCGGATGGCTTAAGCTTTCAACCACGGCCCATAAATAATGCTACCAACTCGCCGCGCTGATACGTTGTGTGCGATTCATATCACTTGCCGCTGCTGCACGTTTAGATATCGATGCATCAAATCGAAACCTCATTCCCAATCCATTCCTCTGAGTGTCTGTCGGGCAGGCTGAGGAGGAGGAGGGTGATGAGCTTTTCCTGGATGATTGTGTAAATAAATTCAAAACCTTTCCTCACACAGACCCTTCTCTACCGATGATGGCAGCGTCGAGCGAACGACAATGGGGGCAGGTCACATTTGCACTCGGCACGATGATTACTAGTGCAAATGGTGGATAGAAAATGCGCCAACCGTGATTTAATATCGCATCGCGCACTGCAAGCAAATCAACTGCACGGCAACGGTGCAGTAATGAGCAGCTATGCACCGTTTCCGGATGCGGATGTTTGCTGGAGAGTTTTGTAAATTTGCTTGCAAACTTGTGTTGATGCTGCGTGAGCTTCTGCTGAACCTGGATTTGCGTGCCATCCTACCACGGGTGAAATGATTTCGTACAATTGATAAACGACTGCTTGTTTGGGAAGCTCAAAAAGAGGAAATATCTATCCCAGGAAGTGAATTTTCATTTCAATTCAATAATGCTTTGACTTCTACACCAGCATCGTCTCGTTTTGTACAAGCAGCTACACACTCCATTCCCTTTCATTGACACGTGTCAGCGACTTGATAACGAAACCGCACCGCACCTGCTCACCTGCTCGACTGTATTGCTGCTGCAACGTTTTCCCTTCAGTAGGTGATCGATCGAACCCATGGCCCGGTGGGCGAATTCACACCGTCTCACCAAACGGCTGACGGTGGCTGTCAATGAAAATGTAATTTTTACTCCCATCAGCTCCAGCTGGTGCTCCTGCATCCTCCCCCCCCCCTGCTTGCGTCCATAACAATAGGAAAATGGGGAAACATTGCAATAAACGAGCGTTATTTGCACCTGTGCGTAACGAGTGTAAGTGTGGCGTAGTACGCTTGTAGTGATCGACTCGCAGGCAATCATTTATCTCGCTGAGTGAAGGCCGCAGAACAGCTTCAAGAGCATTCAGTGAATACATATCTGATAATAATTTTGAATTTTTACATTACATATTTTTAGCATTTCATTTCTTGAGAAAATTGTAAAAAATAATTTTGTCTTTTACACCACGTGCTGCTTTTGTTAAACGCCTGAATGTATGCAATATTTATGTTTTCAAACTCGCTTCTTTTTGTGAAAAATTGGCACAACTTAATCCTAAATAAACAACAACGAACATGATAATCCAATTAGTTGTACATTCATTTTGCATTTAAAACTAGTTTCAGCTACGTTAATTAACATGAATCACTTGTTAGCATACATTTAGGCGCGTTAGCCAGTAAGCAAGCAATAAAGCAAATGAAATGAAGACATCCCGAAAAACGGCACCCATAGCAAGGGAAATATGAAAAAAAAAATCAATTTTCGTTGCTCGCACAACTGTTTCAACTAAAAAGATTTTATCAAATTCACAACCTCGCTGTGCATCACGCTGTGTAATTCATATCGTGCGCGCACACATAGAAAAACACTAAGGGAAAAAAACGCTTTTCCCAGAACAAAAGCCTTCCAGCAGCCAGCTGGGGCTTTTATACACGATAACCCTGTGACCTACAATTGCGTGCACTTTCGCTGTATGGCCGAAAAACCCCCCACAGAATAAAATATGGCCCGAGTGCAGTGACTGGAAAAGCTTCTAAAAACGCCAGATATTTGATGCGATTTTTAGAGTCAGTGAGTGAGTGTGGGAGAGAAAAGGAGAGAGAACGTGTAGCAAAAGGAAGCCTGCCCTCGAATGGAACGCATGCAATGAAAAACACACTCAAGCTCCACTGATAGCATTCCCCACACATACACGGTATGTGGGGCCCTGAAAGTGACTGAGTTATATTGTGACATTTTTATGGCTTTTTCCGGTGCCGAAGCATCGATGCGCCGACAGAGACATTGTGCGGAATCGCCGAGGCACGCTCGCTCCGGTGTCGTGATGCACATGCAGCTGGATGAACAGTGCTGTAGAGCGCTGAACATTTAAAACTAAAAGGATACCTTTTTGATTGCATCGCTGTGCGCCCCAAAAAAAAACAAAAAACAAGGTGGATCCAATTTCGGGAGGTTAACGAAAGCTTTTCTAAACTGAACCTTTCAACTGTGCGGCGAAATTGGATTAAACGGTGATTCTGCCGTTCCCGTTGCGGAGCGAACAGTTGCGTTGCAATTAGCTTAGAAAAGGCGTAGTTATTTATTTAAATTTCGCTTGAAACCGATATGCACCGCTGACTTTTTCCCCCAAACACGCTTAACAAAGCGACAATCTCATGGACGAGGTGTCATCGGGACCATAAATATATCATTGGTCATTGGGCATGAATTATGCAGCGCCGCTCGCAGCCCTGCTCAAGACTTTATGTTTTACGCCGACACTTTTAAGTCGACAGTATCCGCCCGGCATTTGAATAGAACATGAACCATTTGGGTAAGCCCGCCCAGCTCCCACTGTGGGAAAGAGCGAGCTGCTGAGCCTTGCAACTCCCTGAAAACGGAACCGTCCCACCGAGCCAACCAAAGCGGCTGCTGGTATTTCACTTTCCGGCTTAAGCATTGTCAACGCTTTTGATTTTATTTTTCATGACCAGCGAAGCGCACGGTGCACAGTTCGCTCGCCTCGGTCGCTCGCCTTGCTACGTTCCTATCCTCCTTTCGCTTTCCGGTGCTGTTCGTTAGCATTAGGCAAAGTTTTCGAAACAAAGAATCCTTTACTACTCTAAGCTTTCAAAGCAGCAGCAAGTAGGTTCGGTACAGACCCGGCAGACAAAAGTTTCGCCATAGCACCCCACACAGCAATAGCGCTCGACAACAGATGCACAGCCGAAAAATGCATACGCTGCCACCGTGCGGAAGGCTCATTTCACCAACCCCACCCCCCTGGGGGGTAGGTACCAGCTAACTGTGCCGTGACATCGTTGTCGGCGTCGGATGGTAAAGTTCACCCGCCATCGCAGAAGGAGTGCGAATGAGTTTCGGGAGCGGCGGTGACACACAGAAAAAGGAGGAAGCAATAGGAACAAAAGTTTTAAATTGAACTTATAAGTTTTAACTCGTGGCACACTTTCCACGAATGTCTTGGTGGAGTCGCAGGACGGGCACCGAAAACCGTAAGCAGTGGAGTAAGCGCGAGTGAATTCCAGCCCGGATCCATCCCACGGGATGTGTCCCTGCCTGGGAGGACTGCTGAAGATCTCGGCGGGTTGGAAGCTCTTCAGAGCGCACTCGGCCAGCGGGCCATTGCCAACGCCCATCCGAACGATGCCATAAAACCGGCCGATTGTTTTCAACTTTGTGCAGCACCGTTTGCGGAATTGGGTGGGATGATAGCTTTTGGCTAGTGTGAGCAGCAAGTTGTGAAAGTTTCGTGCGGAGTGGGAGGCTAGAACACAAACGAGGTATCAATTGATGCTCGGTACCATGCCTCACTGGGGGAATGGTTGGTAAAGACTATCAAAAAGGCGCGTAGTGTGCTCACAGGCTGGAGTTGAGATTTTTTAACGAGGTTCAATATGTTTTTAACCAGCCTAACAACTCCTTTTGATTGCAGCAGGAACTCAATCTTTATGAGGATTGGTGAATTTCGGTGACGATAGAAGTAGAGTGAGAAACGAAAAATTCAAACAACTAGTTGCAATTTTGTGGTGGAACAAACTAAAGAACTATTACTCTTTATTGGAAAAGAAAACACATTGTTTTTTAATAGACTCGTATAAAAGTAATAAAAACTACGTGACTGACAAAAACTGTTTAAAGTTGAAAGCGCTGTGTACCTTGAAGCGCTGTAACGACTTGTTCACGCCTACATGTATGCAATCTATGATACAAACGCGGCGTAAGGGTTACCCCGGTCCTTTTATACATGCTTTTTGTAACTGAAATTCTTTAAAATCGCAAATAAAATTAATAAGTAAAAGCTTTATGTATGTCAAGTATAATGCTTAATAGTGTCGTACTATCGAACATGTTGATGTTTAACCAACTATTTAACATCTTGAACCAGTGCAATGTTCTTGTACTGCTTCTTCAAGCTTCAAGTCCACCCGTTTGTTTGGTTCGGAAACAAGGAAGTAAACTCTTATGCTTTGCTGATTTTGCTGCACTCCGTGAGCGAGGTTTAAATGATTTGGCCAAGAGATTTAATATTTTATTTTTATTTACTTCGCAAAGCTCGCATTAGCATCATGCTTCTTTGAGGCAGATGCTTGCAAAAAAGCATCATGAATGCAATACAAATAAAAATGGAACCGACAAGCTGTTGACAGCCATTGAAATATTTGAAGCACCACGCGGTGCTCATTTCCGGTGTGCTAATATCCTTGACATTTGCCTGACCAGCATCAGCAGCACAGGGAAGAAACGAAATGGTAAGGGGCAAAAAAGTCGCAAATATTTGACACTGCCACCGTTTTGAAAGCAGCTTCATGGTTAAAGAGGCTTCATTCTTTTTCGACTTTTTTGGTTTTATTCTTTCATTCACGTCCGGTCGAAATTATCCCTTCCGATGATTGGCGGCATGTTGGAGGTTTATTTTTTTCTCCAGATGTGTGTGTTTAGCCATTTCTACCTTTTTATTGCCTTCTATTTTCTCTCTCTCCCTTCCAAGCGTCAGACTGCTCTATTCCATTGGAAAGGCCACACGGCATACGGATGACATCGAAGGAGCGGCTGGCAGGTTTCGCTCGCCACTGCCACGCACCGCACAGCCGATCGCTGGTACTGAAACAAATCACAGGATAAAAGCAAACCAAACATTCATCAAATGAGCCTATTAAGAGGCCATTTGTTTGCTTCCGACCTTTTTCGTCATTTTCTACTCGAGGAGTTCCTTCTGCTTTCTCTCTCTTCCCTCATCCACCCTTTGATTTTTTGCCACATTGCGATCGATTCCGGACCTGCTTTTACCTGATGTTGCTTTTGGGCCGGTGCTGCGAGTGCTTTCAGACGCTTTTCTTCCGTATACGGACGCATTTCCACTCTGTACACAACCGGGCACTATGGCATTCAAATTCATTCAATGCGTCGCCTACTTACCGCCAGCTTCCTTCTCGGACGGTGTGGATGTTTTACTTCGTCTCGTCGCAGCACAAAAGAGACGCTCCAAATCGATCAGCTCAAGCGGCAGTGATGAGATTTCGTTTTGGGGGCACCGGCGTACCTTTCGTCTCGGGAAGGGATAAGAGGTATTCCTCGCTTTTTCCCTTTCGGTTGATGAAAGTGCAAATGTCTTCGACAGTACTGAGGGCGGGGTGTTTCCCTTTGCCTTCCTTCCGTTCAGTAACGCAATATTACGTCAACTCAACCAATTGCAAAAGGTCAGTGGTACCCAGGCAGAAGGAAACACTTTTTCGGTAGGCATTCTTAAGAAAAATGCTTTACTGTGAAGTGGCTAAATGGGTGGCTGGATGGGGACGGGTGTATTTTTGGGCTGGGAAAACGATGTTGGCACTTTATCGCATTCACCGGAAGTCATCTCTTCATTTTGGATGGTCCGATGCTGCTAAAGGTTGCTGCTAAGTGGTACTTTTTGGACTTAATGAAAGGGTAATTTAAAGCAGAGAAGAGTACAATGATAAATACTACGATTCTCAAATAAAATGCTCAACAGTTATCATGTAAGTATTTCAAAAATAATGAAAATTCCATTCAAGTTTGAAAAGGCAAATTAAACTCAAAAAGCTGTACTATTTGCATACCTTTAGGCGCTCAAAAAATCAATTACACCGCTTTATTTTTCCAATTTTCATTTGCTCGTTTTGAAAAGAAATTTGTTTTTCAATTATTTTTAAGCCAGCATGGGATGGCATCCATCACAACAGCACACCGAGTCATCAATACCGCATTCGTGTCACTCTTCGGCGCTACGACATCAATACCACCGTTCCGATCGCTCCCAGTGTGCGCTTCCAGTGACCCACAGAGGCTACATTCGGTCTCCGGGTCGGGCTTCCTATTCCGAATTGTTTGATGCTTGCTTTTATTCTACTCCATCTTCATCAGGGGATTAAATTTCCTCTTTCTCTCAGCCGGTGAGTGAATTTGCGATCCCACCGCTGGCGCTACATTAGAACCCAATAACGCACCCTGCCTACGCATATGTAATCAATCTTCGCTCAATCATAAGCAGAAGCATCCTCGAAAGAAGGAAAATACATTCACACACACCTTCTCCGAGATGGATGTCAAGGAAGACACTCGCACACCAATGAGGAAGAAATCTCCGGTGCAGCTTAGTTGTTGAAGCGAACCTCACAACCAGCCCACTGCAGAAGAGGATGATGATATTAAGCCAGCGGAAAATTTCAATAACCCCGCAGTCGGTCGATTCCGGAGTTGCCGAGAAACCGAAAGCTGAATAAAAAACAATATTCAACGATTTGTGAGCGTCTCGTTGTACCAACGTTCATCCATGGATAAGCATCGATAGCGAAACCACGGTTAGCTTTCAGTCCCAATGCGCCCCGTGAACGTGTCAACGTGATTTTATTTTGCTCGTCAACGCTTTTTACCCGTACAAAGCTCTACAGGGAAAAGAAAAACTCAAACGCGGACACACGTAAACACACTCCTCGGTCTCGTGGACACGCACCCAAACAGTATTGATGGGTAGAAAAATAAGCATCGATTGTGAGGCTTTCCACAGCGCTGTTTCGATTCCAGTCCCTGCCAGTCTCTCGCTGCTGGGTGATATTTGATTTTCTTTATTTTCTTTTCCCACTTTTCGGCTGCCCTTTTTCTCTGCGCTTTTCCACTGAGCAAGGCATCATACCTTTTTGCCGATTTTCGTAAGTACATCTTCATGGCGCTAGCATTCGCCCACGGCCCACACACGCCCAAAGCTCCAGCAGCGGGTTGATGGGATCGGTATATTTTGAGAATTTCCAATTATTATTCCCCCATTCTGTTTCTCCATTTTTGGTTTCGAAATTCCCAGTGCGGTTTACTGGCTTCTTCGTAGCCCACGGACTGCATGTGTGTTTGTGTCTGCTAGCAAGAAAAAAAAGTATGTATATTCTGTTTTGACTATTGAATTTTTTGCTTGCTCTGTTGTTCGGGGGAGTGATTTTTTCGGCCCTTATTTGTGCGTCCGTCTCCCTAGCACTCGGCAGCTGAAGAAGCCCGAGCAGTAAAGGCGCTAAGGAAAATATTCGAAAAATCATCATAAACTAGCCGAGTGCGCAGCGGTACTTCCAAGTGCTTCATCTAAAAACCAACGCCAACGTGGCTCGGCTTTCCCGGGCCGTGGAATTGATTTTCACCTTCAATTATGCTGCGATATCGTACGAGCTTTTCATTCGGATCGGATGAAAAACCGTGGACGAGTGACGGCAGGAGAGATGGTGGGTGGATGGTCGGCAGCTTTTCCTTTGTTAATATGTGTTTATGCTTGCACCCGTCCTCGTTATTTGCTGACTGGTTTTTGCCCTAGCCGGGCGTGTTGTTGATTTCAAGGCTTCAGTGTCGTGTTTGCTTGTTATCTTTTTTTTAGTTAAGTATGAAAAATGCAGCACCATGAGGCCTTATTTATTGCATCGCGTTGATATCAACGCGTTGATATGCTGAAGAAATGGATCATAAAAATGAGATATTTTAGTGTGAATTTTTTTCATACCTTTCTATGTTTCTCGTGGCCTATTTTGGCGAGATTAAAAACGACAGAAAAAAATGCTGCATTGTTCAACAGTCGAAAACAAATTTCTACGCCTAAAAGTATGCTATTGATTAAAACTTATTGTATTCAAGAATCTGGTTCTTCAGATCAGAATAACAGCAAATGATTTTTATTACATCTATTAAGGAAAATATCTTAATCTTGATCGAAATAAAACCGAGAAAAATATCTCCAACTAACAGCCATTTTATAGGAATAAGAAATTTACAACTACTTTCAATACTAATGAATAAACTACCAGTCTATGATGCACTCGTCTACAAAGCACATTCTCCTTCAAAACTCTGTAAATACGCTTCGTGAGTATAAATACTTTGTCTCTACTTCAGTTGCCTCAATGTAACTCCGATGCCGTGTAGTGTTTCTCGTTTAATCTTAAAATGTTACAAACTCCCCAGCGAATCAGACAGAACAGATTATCACTTATCCGCCCGAAACCCGTTGGCAACAGTTATCCACACTCCTTAAGCAGCTATCAGCAGCAGGGCCGGGGTGCGTATGATAACCCAAACCCTATTCCTTTCCCTACTCCCCGCCCTTTCCACCACTTCATTGATAGGCCTTGTTTACCTTGTCCTGCAACCGTGTCATTGCGAAAGTTTTCTCATTTAAATTTTCAATTTTGCAACAAACCTGACGGTGTAGCAACGAAAATATACTTTCCCTCTACCTACCAAAACCGGTGCGCGCTTGTTCGAAACTTCTCGCCACTATGCTGACAGCGATAATGATAAAAAGGTACAGTCTTACAAACATACGCACACCGATCGGAAGGCGGGAGGAGATGGATGAAACAGTGCCTTCGTATCTGCGATGGCTGAAATATCACCGCCATCCTACAGGGGAAAAATCATACACGGCGATGGGAAAAGTTGCTACGCCCGGTAAAGTTTTCACACCCGCATTACTTTCACAGTCCCGAGCGGAATGGCATCGTTTGCTTAAAACTAAAGTAGCATCATGCACATTGCGTGCTGGGCTGGCGAATCGATGAAGATTAAAACTGTTCTTTTCTTTCTGCAGAAGAACAAAGTTGGATGATAAAAGTGTAACAATATCGATTCGAACTATTGTGAAGTAGGACAATTTCCTTCATAACGCATCGAAAATCCCCATCAATTACAAACACAAACAGAGATAAATTGTTAGCTCTGATAAAGACATGGTACCAAAACCGAACGGGCGAACGCTTAATCTACTGTGGCATGATCATTGAAGCGTTAACAACTTCACTTGCTTAACGGTCCGCAATGCATTTCCTTCCGGTCGTAGCTGTAGCGACCCCCGCTTCAACCATTTGACGCTAAATAATCATTATCCCTGCAGCTACGGCCGAACCGTGCCGGGACCTCCGCTCGCTCTCTCGCAAGCAAGAAGCTAGCAGGGAAATAATATTTTCCCCGTAAAACCCACTTTTCCACCCCGATGCACCCCAATGCAGCTGCGCAGCACGGAACGGTTTCGCGCGCGAACTGTGTCGGAAGCCCGACTGCCGGAAAGATGCGATAAGAACGGAACGCGGGCACTGGCTGCTTTACGCGCTCTTCGAAGTAATGAGCAAACTTGTAAAAGTTCACCAAACCCCAATTTTACGCTCCCGTAAGCAAGGCGAGCATGGGGCAGGCGGCACCCGAAAACGGACCCTTTCTTACGACATTTTCCCTTGGAAAGGGGCAAACAGTATGAAGTCCCGCCTCCGCGGGGAG
Organism: Anopheles epiroticus; assembly: GCA_000349105.1. NCBI lineage: Eukaryota > Metazoa > Arthropoda > Insecta > Diptera > Culicidae > Anopheles > Anopheles epiroticus. The sequence continues at coordinate 112,470 of KB671998.1, read as the reverse complement.
CGTGGGACTGCGAGTCGGGTCGGTGATAAGATTTTGCACTAATTGAAGTTGCCGATGCTTAACGTGACGGTGGTCGTGATGATGCATCCGTCACGCTGATTTCGGATGCTGGCACTGGCAAAATGTCAAGTGCACCGTGGCCCTGCTCGCAAGGCAGTTTGGCGTGGGTTTTAGATGCTGGTAAGGAAATGATCCGTGCCGAAACGGGTTGATGGTAGTTTTGAAAAATGTGTTTGCTGGGTGATGGGATGGAGGGGGTTGAATAAATAGACTTAATTGTGATGAGGTGATTGTGTTTGAATTTTAAATACTCCAAGTACTTTAGGGAGATGTTACAGGTTTAGCTAAGAAAATTTGATAAAGTATGGAAAAATTGTTAAAATCGCAATGGAGCTATAATCACTCAAAGCAAAGAAAGATGTCATGTCTTCCTAGAATGTCATCAATTGAACGGCACAGCAGGAAATCGTTTATAAATTAAGTAAAATATTTTAAACGCCTAAATGTATGCAATACGCACTACATGTGCTTCCTTGATTTGATGTTTATCGTACTTTAGTTTGGTTTGCAAATAATTTGATAGTTTTTGCATAAAAAGACCTGAAAATGACGTTAAAACACACCTTCAAATCGATTTGTCGTTATTTATGCGTTTTCATTCTCAGGCTAAGCTGCTCACCGCTGTTAATAATCCTAAACCGGCTCTTGTGATACCACCTCAGCACCTCGCAACAGAAAACACCACACACGCTAGCCAGTAAACGAATCATTCATTCACAATCCGCTCAAAGGCCTACTCGAGCCTTCACCGTAGGTCGTCCGGGAATGGCGGATGTAATCTACCCCATCCATTATCTCTCTCACAGGACGTAATTTGGCTTTGTCGGATTTGCCGGCGAGGACCGCTAGGGGCACAATCCGAACTGAACAAAAAAAATGAAAGAGTTGCTCTCAAACACGTATTCTAGCGCAGCACGCGTGCTCCACGAACCATCGGTGTCGTGTATCGTTATCATTATCAATAATTTATGCTTCCACTGGCCAACGGTGTCTGGGCCTGTGCGCTGGGTTTGGATTTTCAAATGGACCCTTGTTTAAAAAATAAAGCGCTTGTTTTACACGCGCTGGCAAAACGCGCCTGCCCACTCGATCGCTTTCATGCAGCGCATTTCGTAAAATGAATGAGCGAATGTACGATATCGAGGGGGGGGGGGGATTTTCGTTTCGCTTAGGAAAAATAATTGCATCGTTAAAGCCCATCCCAGCAGTACCGCACGGAACGACATCGAACCACAATCGTTCCTCCTGTACCTACTGGCTCAACACATTTGCAAGCTGCTTAATTATACCAAACTGTCCACCGACGGTGTGGGCGATTCGTGTTGGGAGCACACGATTTATGATCCCGAACCCTCTGTCATCGATAAAGCGGAACTGGTGCGCCCCTCGCCGCATGCCGAGACCGACACGATGTAATGCGATGTAAAGCAATGGGAACAATTTGTGGCCATCAAGTGACACCGGCCTGATCCTGCCGTGCGATACCGGTCGGGGAGGGTTTAGTTTGGTTCTGTGAAAAAAGGGTTCTTCTCCCTCCCTCAAGCAAAGGTGTGATCGTTTTGGGACGCCTCGTATTCGCTCTTTCGAAGCATTTACGCCACTTTTGTGTTCGTTTGGAATGGTAAGATAAATCAAGTCACGGAAGCACTGTACAGCCAAACGAACTCTTCAGAGTATGTACGCTGCACGCTTTCGGCCTTGGGTGAATGATGAGCAGCAGCAAGGGAGCAAAAAAAAGGGCAAAGGAAATAATAGACACACCCGTTTCTCCACGTGCCACAAGATCATTAAGCGGTGTCGCGTGTTGAAATTGATAAAAAGACATAAAATATAAAATATATCCACGCCCCGAGCGGGGACACTGGCACAGCGGGCGAAAGGCAGTTCTGGTGACTGATCTACGCCTGGTTAATATCAGCAGTTTAAATCAAATTTATGTGATTGATGACGATGCCATCAGTCGGCCGTTGCCGGGTTGCGGGGTGACGCCAAAGCAATGAAAGCTTAAAAGTCGCGTACGGCGCGTGTCACGGTGGAAATGTTTTTCGGGCTAAAGAAACAAGTGCGACTTACGAGCGTATGATTGCGAAACAATTGAAGCGTGTTTTAAGGGGCTGGAAGGAAACGATTCTTGATGTATGGTGTGCTTCGTTACATGCATGATTCAAAATTAATGTGACGCTCTAAGGCTTTCATACATTTTGCAATTTATGAGAAAATACAGAATAAAACGGATTTTAATCTTTTAATGATGCTTTTATTATCCGAACAGCATAATTTCAGACTGTGCCGTAAAAGGAAAAGGAAAATTAGCGTTCGAATCTTGGCCTGACCCTGTACCCTACCGTTTTAAAACGTCTGTGCGTTCGAATTGCATACATTGAGGCGTAAATTGAGTTAATTACGCTTTGACAATATCTTTCCATTTTGTCCTTTTAAAAATTACACAAGAATTTTTGAACTGAATTTCAATTGACGCCATTTAAACAACATGAGCATGTCTTCAAATTTGCAGCACAAATCTTGAAATAACACCTTTAGCAATGTGTTAATAAGAAATTCTACGAACGCCTTTCGGTATGCAACTAAAGCGACAAACCAAATGATGTCTTTAAACAAGTTTTTAGACCATAAATAACCAGTGTCAACCACAAAGAAAACACTTTTATTTCAAATATTCCTGAAACTAGCTCTATTTATTTCTACATTTCTATTCGATTCACATTAAACGATGAATCAAATCAAGATAAACGAAAAGAGCGATTTGCCTTTATAAACATCTACAAACTATAACCATCTTATCCTCACGCTAAAAATAGCATTCCATCGAGGGTGCAAGCGAAGAGTAGCTAAAATCTTGCTTCACCCCTTTGCAGCTGCTAAGCTGCCGGAAAACCTGCGTACACAAGATAAAGCCAATAATGGGCCACCGTAACATCTACGTGCCCGGTTCTAGATGGTGCAGGAAGCTTTCTCATGCAACTCGTGACCCGGGCGGTAGGTTAGACACGCCACGAAACGTGTCGTTCCCGATTTTAACTTCAATCTCCTGCTCCCCTGTTTTCGATGAAACGATCCACTACTGCTTCCATTACTACTGATGCTACTGCTGCTACTGTTACATTCGAATGGGCTCGATGGAAGCAGCAAATAATCATGCTCAACTTCCTCAACAGCCCAACTGTAGCGGCATCACACCATGCTCGTTTTGCTACCGGTTCAGTCCTCCCTCAGCTCCTTTGCAGATTTTGTTGTTCACTTCAAGAATGTTGCTACGCTCCACCGGGTAACATGTAGCAAGAAGGAGGAGGAAGTTCCGTCTGGTAGTGGATTATTATTAAAACTGATCGTGCTGCCAAGACTCCGGAAGGTAGCAGGCAGGCGACAAACCCTCCCGGTAAGACCCGATTCCCGGCAAAGGCTTACTGCTTGCTTTACCGGTGGATAAATCGGACCCGCCTGCCTCGCCCTTTTCGTGCGCCACATTCATCCGCAACGATGCTGCTGCTGCACACAATCGTCTCGTACCGATGATCATGATGATGGCATCAAAACCATCGCATTTGGTATTCGGGGAAGGTTGCGTCGTGTTCCCAAGGAGTCGTCCTTAGACAAGTCTTTGTCATCTGCCCGTAGGAGGGAATGAAACAGAACAGTCCGCATTGTTCGGGTGACAGTGTGAATGCACGATTACTTTTAATATTTTATTGGTTAACAAAGCGCGACCGGGAGGACGCAGTGTGAGTGTTTGTGGGCGTGTGTCATCTTCCAGGAAAAAGCAAAACTCGAACGTCCCCAGAGAGAAAGGCGTGAACAATTTTTATTTCAGGTAGGAACTTCAAACGCAAGGCATGGAAGGAGAGCGGCTACAGAAGAGCAGCATAATCTTCCGACAGGATTGTTGATGAGGAAAAACGTAGGAATGCTTATCCCGCCACGCATGATACTCTTTCCCTTTTCCCTTCTCTATCCGTTTTTTTTTTGTACTCTCCATTCGCCATTCTAGGTGCCGCAGGTTCTTGTTATGAAAATTTCCTAAAGAGGATATTCAGGATTCAAAGCTCTTCCTTTCCCACCCTTTGCAAAGCTTTCGGATGCGCCGTAAGCAACAGTGAACAAAGAAGTCGACCGATTTGTAGCCACCTACCCTCCCACATCCCGGTGAAACGCTTCCAAGGGTTGAACGAGAGAAGGATGTATGTCGTTAGAGGCATGGCAAGCAACGAACAAGATGAAAAAAAAAGATGCAAAGCAAGGGCACCAAATCGAAACATCACAATGGAAACGAAAGGGAATGGATAAAAGCAAAACCTTCCTCACACTAACCTCTTTCTCCCACACACACACAGACACCTTCCTACACATTCAAACTCTCAACTCAAAACGGAAAAACAGACTAGTGTGTGTGTGTGTGTGTGTGTGTGGCTGGGAGAGCGTTTGTTCCGTTATCTTCTTATCATGTGCCGGATTTGCTCCATTTGCTTGCCCGGCCCGAAGATTGCGGCGGGCTGGAAGGGTTTGATTTTTCGTCCTACCCCTTTTTCACCGTTCTCAGTTTACTTTTGTCCCTTCGTACCCATTCCGGGCCCTCGCCACTCGTCGGCTACATTAATGCGTATTTCGCTCTCGTTGCTGCGGAAAGCTGTTGAGCCTCCCGACCGAAGAAAAAAACATCCCGATACCGTCATCGTCATACTCAGCAAAACCCCACGGTACTCCATAATGGCATTTTGTACAGGTACCGCCCGAGGAAGCTGGGGAAAAACCGGACCAGAAAGGGACGCGTATAATAGTATGATAAAATATTCACATATTTTGCTGTCTCTTCGCGCCCCTCGACCCCCTACACCGGGGACGCCTTGCCAGGAAGCCCACTTATCACGCACACAAAGTCAGCGGCACCATCCCACTGCAGGTTTTTGGAAAAAGCCTTTCGGTTCGAGAGCAATTCCTTCACTTACACCGCCACCGAAGCTGAGCCCTTTCATTAGGTATCATTTTGGTTTGGTTGTTGTTTTTTTTGGTTATCTACTCTCCTCTCGTGTTTATCCCATCACACATAAACACACGCACGCACACGGCTAGATGGTACTTTACGGGGAGGGAAAAGCTTTGTAGCTGTGCCAACGGAACAAGAGACAGCAGAAATTCATCTCCGTTACCCCTCCAAAAATTACCTATTCCTCATCGAAGAGGCTTCTTCAGCGTTGAAGATGAACCTTCTTCTTCACCGTGCGATCGTGAAGACGGTGACGGGATGCGCGGCAAGGAAGCCGAAACCGTACCAGCACCGAGAGACCCATTTGGAAGGGAAGTAAATCTTGACGTCCCTCAACGACGAACTATTGAGATGTTACCGGAGCATGTGTACCGTGCTTTACACGTTTGCAAGCAGCTATGATGGTTCTGTCTCAGCAGTGAAACAACACGTTGCGCTATGAGAGCAGCTTCGAACCCAAACTAACGTTGAGCTACGGTAAAGTGGTGAGGATTTCTACCGAAGGACAAAGATTGACATCAATAATTTCATGCCTACACTACTGTTGCGACGAAGGACGGGCACGTGCGCGGATGTGGAGCTAGTTTCTAATTTGAATAACAATCACTGGATGGTTTACCATTCCGAAGCATCCGGCACGGTCGCGAGAATGGGTCATCTGTAGCGTTGATACTGAGCGTGTTGGGTGAGTTATGAAGCAAGGTCAAAACAGGGATGCTCTCGAGAGAGTTTGAGGTTGCTGAAATAGCGTCACTCTACGCACAATTTATGACTCAAAAACATTATAATTATTGTTCAAATTTGAAATTATTAATTTTTGCACAGCATCAGCAAAAAAAATAACACATTTTTAAATGCAATCAAACTCATAAATTTCATCGTAAAGATTAATTTATTGTGTAGCGTGCTGCTTTCTCTGTTGATGTATTTTCACCCATAATAAAACCGACTCTTCTGCCCGCATTTCGGTACTTCCCACGCTCACTGCTCACTGCCACACACAAGGGTGCTTCACGGGATTTCACGAGCGTATCGTACGATATAATGCTTTCTACAGCTAATCGGGAAATTATGAAACCACCGGAATGGATGACTCGTTGAGTGTCTCTAGCTGTCCCGCTCACTCACTTCACCCTTTTCCCATAGTTTATGAAGAGAAATGTGAAGCATTAGTGACAACATGGAGATGCACACGGCTAGCTGTGAGGAAAACCGCACTTAACAAAAAATAAAAAAATAACGCAAATTCCTTGCGTGCCTTCCAGTACTTGATTATAAATTATCGCATCCACTAGATATTCACTTTTCATTTTCCACGGGTAGCAGTTCCATCCTCTGTCCGCGTCGTGTCTCAACGGTGCTGATGTTTTCGTAAGCGATCACATAAATTTGCATATTTAGAAGTGAACGATACCTCAGCAAGGGCGGTGGGCGTTTTCATAACGTTGTTGATACGGAGAACGTTGTGAGAGTTTAAAAAAAACAGCACAGCACAGCAATGGTTTTTCTGTGAACGACTCCAGCCTCGCTTTAGGCATATAAATTAAGTTTAATTTTCAAGCAGCTTTCAAACGCGATGAACATTTTACGGAAAATACGTATTTCATATAAAACGCCCAAATGTATGCAACGTGCACTACAATAATGTTTTGTTGGAGTGGTGATAGTTCATGGAATTATGGCGTTTGTATTTAATTGCCATTTTCTACTTAAAATCAAAATCAAGCTGCCACATTAAAGTTATCTGTGTCTTTCTAGGTCCATCCTTTAAAATTTAACCATTAAACCATTAAAATACACTACCCTAGAAATTTCCCAAGAACTGTTTATGGGCCATCACAGACATAAACTTAATGCTCTCCAAATATGCCTGCATGCTGAAACGCTTGACCCAACACGCTGATTCAAGCATCCACTTTCTTATTCATATGCTAAACGCTTGATCTCATTAGAATCCATTTTCGTGCTGTCTATCGACATCGGCACCCCGATGGATTGGCCCGTTCTTCGCCGGTCTCAACTGGCTGGGTCTGTTCCCAATGTTCCCTCAACCCTTTCCTAATTTCTTAAATGACCTTCTTTAAAATCGTTTCTCTTTCCTTTCCACAAACTTTCAAAAGTCTACACGCACGAACATACCTTCACACACACACGCGTGTATTGAGCACATTGCTGACCGGTACCGGAACAGCCCGATCAAACGGAGTCTGTCCGTGTAACAAATGGTAAACAGATTACCAAATCACTTCCGTTCCGTTTCATTAGACAGTTCAATTTTACATGAGTTTGCAACAAAACTTCCCTAGCGAAACGAACGTCCGATCCCTCCGGTTTTGGATCGGTTGCTTCTTTCCCACCTAGAGCGTGTGTTCGTCTCGCAGCAGCAGCAGCAGCAGCAGTAGGTGGTTCGGAGCTGCTGGTGAACATTTTCCAACACAATCGCTCATCTCGAACCGAACCTGCCATTCAGAAACCAGCAGAAAAGTACGATTCGCAAGAAGGTACCAGGGAAAAAAAATCAAAAAATATTCAACGCAAGGTTATCCCATCACCCTGTTTGATCGAGCGACGAGAGCGAATGTTTACGAATGTGAATTTTTGCCTATCCGGACAGCTTCCACGCTGACGAGTTAAGGGAATAAAATTCTTTCCTCCGAACGGGGACCGGATCGTGGCGAGTCGTTGGGTCACCTCGGGGATGAATTTTTTATGCCAGTTCATCCTATTTATGAGGAAAAAGTTGTCCGTTCGATTTTTCAAACCTAAGCATTCAAAACCCCTTGGTGTGTGTGTGTGTGAGAGAGATTCCTGGTCCCGTACCACCAACCAGTTGCCACAGTTGGGAGCAGCTCGGATACATGCCGTAAAGAATGCTATCATCGAACGCATACCGTCGCCCCAGAGGGTCGGGGAAGGTGCGAGAGCGAGAGTTGAGGATCGAAGGAAAAAACTGAATAATCGCCCAGAAGCAAACTGATTGCGAACCTTTTCAGGCAGCGCCTGTTTTTCTGCAAATATTGGTTGAACCGTTCGATGCTAGTGAGGCTTCGGGTGGGAAGCGATGAGTGCTGCCACCAGCATCACCCGTAAAAGTTATTTCGTTCAAAAGAGCAAGGGAAAAAGTTACATTTACTACAGTTTGCTAAGTGCTTGCGCTATTGTGGCGTCGGAAGCTTCGTTTCTGTGTGGCATTTGAGTTTTATCGTTTGGAGACGTCAGCGGTAAATGGTGTTTTGTGCATCCGTACTTGCTATTAGTCCAAAACTATCGTGAACAAACTCTTCCTCGAATGGAGGTAAACTATAGCCTCATCAAATACATTCACATTAAACAAATTTTTGTTTTATTTTTATGTTTCCCTCCAGCAACTGTTTTAAGCGCCTTTCGTTATGCAATTTGCCCTGTAAAATCTCTTGAACAACGCTTTTTTCAGTTTTTTTTTTGCTTTTTTTTTACTTATTTTAAAAACCTTATTTATCAAGCAAGCTCCAAATGTCAATTCAACGTTGCAAAATAAAATCCCTGGCTGCCATACTGTTGTCATTCCATAAGCAGCATATTTTCATTTCCCAAACGAATGCCTGCCTTATCCCGACCCGCAGCCGTTGGCGGGAAACGTGGCGGAATTATAATTATGTTCACCCCAGCAATGGCCCCTTCCACAGCCCAGACAGTTGATACTTCGGGGCAGTGCTTCAACGCCCTCTGCTGCCGGCCAGCCACCCAAGCGACAGTTTCAATTATGTTCTTCACTCGCCATGAATATTCATCATAATCTTTGGCGCTCCGTGCCACACACACACACACAAGAGGCAGCGGACCATATTTGATTAAGTGTAAATACAGATAAAAATTCATAAAACTCAATTACCAAACAATGGTAGGCACAGCCCGGCTAGGCCGATCCAGGGACCGGGATCGGGCGAAAGCGAAGCTTCTGCCGGGCAGCCGTGCGCTTTCAAATAAACAGACTCAACCGTTGAATGGCACTTTGTGATGATGCCCACTTGACTGTTGTACCTGTTTGCGCGTGTGTGTGTGTGTGTGTGAGCCTGAGAGCGCGTTGAGTTGTTTGTTGTGGAAGCAATCCCGAGCTGTCTACTGTCCGGTAGCCGACCCGAAAAGCTATGCTCAATTTTGCAAAGTAAACGCACCAAAAACCTGTTCCAAAATGGTAGTGAAGAGGGATTCAGTACATAACGGTTGAACGGATAAACAAGCCAATGTAGCAATATTGCTTCGCTTTGCAAGGAAAGAACACTTACGTTCTCAGAAACTGGAGAATAATATATCCTGGTTTAAGGTGCTCTTGTGGGCCTGTTTGTTTCTCTGCCTCGTAAACGAGATGTCTTCCAACGCTACGCATGTTTGAAGTCGGCAACAGTTAACGGATTATATAGGCCAATATTTGGACTTTGCCGCTTCTGAAGAATTGTGTTTTATTTCTTGGCTCATTCATGCTTCATAAAGCCTCACTCGAAAGATTATTAGCAATATCTACCGAACCTTCCATCCGGCCCTTCATGCCAGTTTGCTGACACTGTAAAGCCAGAACCGCTTCCCTTCCGACCTTCACAGAGCACAACAAATATTATTCTGTCCTTTCTGCAGCAACTCTCGAACAGTCTCCACCCATCTACTATTGAAAGGGAGCCATTAATTTGCATCAATTCCACCATGTTGTAAACTATCGTCCCGGAAACTAGCAAACCTTCTGCGTGGGATTTATCGGGAAAATGCCGGGCGAACCTTAAGGCAAACTATTTCTGTCCCTAGCCCGACAGTGCAAAAGATTCAATGAGGCAAAATAAATCCATTCCGTCGGCTTGTGTTCGCTTTCTTGAAAGTGATGACGAGCCGCCTGCCGGTCGGGTTTTTGGTCAGCGGTTTACTAATGTTTTTGGGCCCACAGAACCCGCCACTCCCAGCGCCGTTCCGACCGGCTGGCTATGAAATCGTTCCACTCGAGGGCACTTACTAGACCACCGCAATGGGTAACCGTCTCGCACACACACAGACACAATCGAGGGAATATTTTACACACCACCGATCCCGAAAGTCTCGGCAGCCTTTTGGGCAATCTAATCCCTGGGACTCCCACTCGGCAACTCGCTAAGCCTGCCCGGCCTTCAAACGATTGGCTTCGGTTGGCGATGGCTTTGGACGGAGCGCAAATTTACGCTCGATTTCGTCGACTTTGTCGACTCCAATCGACCGATCGGGAACGATGGCAGTTGCTGGTGGGTGGGGTGGGTGGGGGTTCATCAGCTAGGGATTGAACGGGCGCATGGGCACATATTTTGTGGCAGTTTATTGATCACGCATTATGGAATTACATTATTCTTCCTCATTTCGTTTCTTGCTTAGTAACGGATACAATCCAACGGAATGGGAAGGATTAAGTGTGCGACGCCATAGAAAGAACGTTAATGAAAATTCAAAAGAACGCGATGGACACACTCTCAATTTCGAAATCGACCTTTCCAGGAAAAAAACGTGCCTACCCTGCCTAGTGAAACCACCTAACAGATAGAGGCCGTCCTCGGCCATCAAGTGTCCGAGAGCATCGCATCGCATAAAGCTTGCAATTGAGTACCACTTTTTACGAGCCGAGCAAAACCCAAACCATCACTGGTTGGTGATACCGCAATCAATTATTCGTGACCACCCGGCGTGTGGGAAAACAAATTCCATCGATAATGATACGCCCTCACACCCACAGGGGTTTCTTTCTGTTTTTTGCACTCTATCTCTATCATTGAAGTGTGCGGGATGGTGAGGATTTCAATCCTTTTTTTTTTGCTCCACTTCTCCAAACAGAAACAGCTCAAAATCCTTCAAAAAACTCCGCTTCCACGAGAATCATAAGCGCTCTGCACCAGGCTCCGCACAGAATCGACACAAAAAAAGGGTAGTGAAAGCGAAAAAAAACAAGGAAAATAGAAAATTCCTGCAAGTGAATTGACCATTCAATAGCATAAGTGAACCTTCCAAACGAGGTCTGGAAACAGACCATTTCACTTTGCCGTGCACCAGAAGAGGTTATACTTCCTCGCATTGTACACCGATCGAACCATCGGGGCCGCCCCCCCCCCCTCTGCTCATTCGCTTTTAGCGCCAAAGTTTGCGAAAAATGTATGAATTATGCAGAGCTTGTGAGGAAGTGAAGGAGGAGGTGAAAATTTTCCAACCAAGCTGCAGCGTACGTTCGTTTTGTCTTTTCGCTTCGTTTTTTTTCCCCCGCTACGATGCTTCGGTCCATACGGACAACCATCATTTTGAGGGGTCCTGTGAGATGGACGAATGTATTTTTCCGAGTATGAAACACTTTCCGACCAGCTCGCCAGCTAGCATTCCTTGACCGGTGCGGTCCGCAGGGTAGGAAGCAAAGCAAGCAGCGCCCCAAAATGTGCATAAAGCATGAGCCAGAATGCAAAGCAGCAATGCAAGATGCGACCGCTGAGAGCTGTATGGTGCAATGCTCATCCTCGCCTTTAAAAGACTTCCTTCCCGCCGGTTTTCCACCCCACTAGAGATATGCATTTGTTTCTCCCTTCGATGGGCAACGGCCGCGGACACGGTACGGTACAGACGCGCCTGTCTCCCAATGGCTGCCCCGTTTGCAGCGATCCTCCTGGGGGGGAGCGACTGCACAGCGATGGCCGGCCTTTCAATTTATGATTCTTGCGCTATGAATTTTGAATTCCACCATTGCTGGCTGACCGAGTCCGTGCAAGGAATGCACACGGCATCATGTAGCAATGTGTGTGTGTGTGTGTGTGTGTGTCTGTCTGTATAACACTCTAATGTACCCCCGGCACGGTGTATGGAGAGCACGGAAGGGAAGCATAAATCTGGCTGAAATGACCATCCCAGGAGTTCGCCCGGTATGTGCACGAGTTTGTACGAAGCCCTTTCTTTGGATGGCACACGTGGAGCGATTCCCAAAAATTGAAAGCCCTCAAGCCTCCGCTGGCAGTGGGATTGGCAGCACCGACACACACACACACTCATTCAGAAATAGACTACCCTATCCAACCGAAGAAACAATCATTTCGCTTTGTTCCTTTCGACCAGTGCAATGCGCTCAAATATGTTTGAGTGCAATTTCGGGATGACTTCACGCGAAACCCGAACGAATGTTGGGAGCGGGCGGAAGCGTTTGCAAGCTCGTGAGTTGCAAAGACTGGGCCGATTCCTCAGCACCATGCCACATGTGTTTGTGCAGGGGCAATATTTAATCTCCTGTCCGGATTTCGAACAGATTTAGACACAAATTTTAAGCGAAAAGAGGCAGCGAGGATGGAAATAAATGTTTCAATCCTTCCTACCGAAAGGGGAAGTTCTGATTTTTAGCTTTCACGGAAAGTGAGGCAGGCACAGAGAAGTCAATGGTTTGCTTTAATATGAGTTTCGTGATTAAAACAGATTATTTAAAATTCAAGGAGAACCAGTTTAACAGGTGAAAATTCCTTTAAAAGTCAACTAATCTGGTAATCTTTACCTTGAATATGCTTCCAAACATCAAAGCGCCTAAATGCATGCAAACAATACGTCAAAAACGTCGCAATAACAATTAATCCATACATCATGGATCAAATGGCAGTTTATAGCAATAATTTCCCTTTTTGCCGTCTGTTCATCATCCTACCATACATCTTCAAACAAAAAACCCACAAATTACTCCCTCCGTACTGGACTCCATTTGTATGAAAATAGCCAGCAAACGCTCGTCATTCACGGTCTGGTACCACCGAGCACAGAAGCGCGCGGTATGATTAAAAGTTTCGAGCAACTTTTACGCGAATGAATTATTACCTGCTATCATTATCAATACGTGACTTCGTCGCCTGTCCGACAGGGCTCGAACAGGAGGGGGATGTGGAGATGTTTTTTTTTTTCGCCATCCATTCGTTGTTCACTAGCGTCAAACATCGTCAACATTCCTGGGTCTACCCTGTTTGTGGTCTGTTTTCTGCACCACCAGCACCGAAGAATTGATCCTTTGGGTCATTCTCACCACCACCGACACTCTCCGCCGACTGGTTGGTACCATTTTTTTTGTTTACCTCTTGAAGGGCATTTCTTTCCCACCGTTCAGTCGGGTGTGCCAAACGCCAACTGCTACGCCACAAATTGGTGCCGTGAATATTAATGAGTTTGGTTGGTTGGAAAAATGTTCCACTTATAAATGGGTCGGGTCGGGAGGTATGGCGAAGGAAGGGAAGAAAACCCGATTCCAACGCTTCAATCGACTGCAGGCAGGATGGGTCACGGGGGGTGGGTGCGGGCCAGTCTCCGAGCGTGAGAATGATGCCTTTTCCTTTAAGAGGAATGGTCTAATCGACGAGTCACGGACTCGTAATCGTACGCTTTGGAATGAACCGGGTACAAAGCGGAGCGGAAAAGCAACCAACAAATGACATAAACGATGCCAACGATGGGCGTAGGAAGCTTAACTTGTTTCGATCAATGAACCCCGCTGGGAAAATGCCAGCGCCAAGCAGAACTGGAATCGATATCGACTTTCATCTCGCCGGAGACCGCCAAACAGGGGCGAAGATGAAGAATTATGCAAATGATCCAATTCACTTCGTCAACAAAGATTTTTATAAACAATTAGTCTCGATTCAACGAATGGCTACCGACGGTTACGGAACCTCCTCCTGGGTGGAGGCTAAGGGAAATGAATTGAATTTTGAATTTATTACATTTTCCGATGCAAACAGCACCCAACGTTGAGGGATGCATTACTAAAAGTGTAATTGTTTTCTAAGAATAAATTAGCCTGCCCCATCTAAATAAAGCGATTGTGCGTGGTTCGGCGACCTGCAGGCAGCATTCACGCGAAAATAAAATTAGACATTTCCATTTCAACCGTCAACCAACGCACAAACAGTCCCGCTGCGCATTCTCTGAGTAATAAATAAACGTCTTTATCTGTCAACAGTTTTCCTCGCTTCATTTCCGGTCAGTGAAAAGCGCTCGGCACGAAACCCCGTACAGAAAAGTAACGATTCACCCACGCTCGTGTTGCCCGGAAAATCCAGCCCGCTTACTTGAGAGCCAAATTGTCAATTTGACGTTCCGAGTTCGCATTCCCAGTGGTGGCTTCCCCCAACCGCACCGGGCCCGGTTGGTTGCGACTGGCTCGTCGGTTCGTGCAATTAATCAACCCGAAATCAATCATTGCCAGCGACCTATAAACGAAATCTCATTACCATATTTCATACTCGGCAGCTGCCATTCACGGTGCACAGCACAAATCAGACGGCAAGTTCGGGAGCTGGGTATGACGGTACGAAAATGAGAAAGTGCTCCGCCGGTGAGGCTAGAGGTTATGGTACATTTTGTACACGCAAAGCGTATCCCCGCTGCGTTACGTATCGTGTGCGCGAACCGTGCGCGTGACTGACTCCGTAGGACGGAAGTGAGTGTTTGCGACAGAAAAGCGGAAGGCAACGTACACAGAATCGGATTTTTGCATCACTCGACGCCATTTATTCGTGTGTTATTTGTGCGTTTCGAGAAAGGAAGTGCGCTTTTAAGTAGGAGTTTTCGCAGGATTTCGAAATGCAACTGTGTGTGGTCGAATGCGTCCAGGAAGTAATAGGTGATTCGGTGAACAATTTATGGATCTTGGAAAAGTCAATTCCCTGTTTTGAAATTGTATTTTGCAACTTTGTTTCACATTTCGTTTTCTAGAAGCTTTGAAATGCTAGTAACCTTATGAATTCGCGTAATTAGTGTATCTAAAATTTCTTCAACATGGAAATACAAATGCCAAAATGATGAATTCATTTTCTTTATTGAATTGTTTATTTAATTGTTTCAGTTTCAAAGTTGTTGTGCCACCCTAGAATAACAACCTTCCAATTCATATTAATAAGATTACTAATGCAATTGTACGCCTCCATCAATTTTGCCTCCTTATATTTTGTGAGTCGTCTATGTTGTAGCTGTTAACGAAACTAGAAAGTCAAAACATCATATAAGCGATCGAATCGATTATCACGCGAGCCGGAAAAGAGAAATTGCCGGGTTTTGGGCGCTCCTGCGTCACCTTGGTAAAACGGTAAGATATGAGGTTCTTCAAATCATTAGGTTGCAATAGAATGATCCAAAAAAGAGATTTCACAATAAAATATTTAAGGACCTTCTCACTTCTTAAATCTGTTCCAATCATATTTGATTTGGTTAAATTTTTTAAATATCAGAATAACGTTTAATTATACGTTTATACGGCAATAACCAATTCTTATAAAAAATCATAAAAATTATCAAATCTACGGTACACCTTATTGGAATAATGCGCCTTAAGGTATGCAATTTCCAAAACATCTATCGTCTAGGTGTTCTTTTTAGGCTAGTTCAAAGGATGCTACCAAAAAATGTTCGCAGAAATGACCTGAGCTATATAACTAAAGCATCTTACCGACAGCTCGTTCGCATCATTCTCCAACTCAAGCCAAGCTTGAGCTTCTGTTAAAAAATATGTATCTGTAGGCGTACCGGTGCCGCCATAACTCACGCCCTACCCGGCGTGGCTCAATCGATCCAAGATTTACTGTTGCCTCCGTTGAACCGCACCCAAAATAAAATATGTGTCCCCGTAAGCATCGAACCCTTTTGATCATCTTTCGTCCCCCACCGCAGGCTTCCCATTCTACATCGGCCAAAACATATCGATCTCTCCGCTCGCGTACTCCATTACTACAAACTATCGGCCCTATCCTTTGCCACACCGAACCACTCATATGGCACACAATTCAGTTAGGACCAATTTGGGGACGATTTTTCATTTCGCGACGACCCGAAATTCGAAAAAAAGCTTCAAAAAAGAGGTACTTAAGAATATTGATGACTTTTTTGGTATTTTTTCATTTCTTTTGTGCGTGTTCTTTGCGCGACCACGGCGTGACACTGCTTGCCGGGCACCGAGCCGGACTGATCAGCGGTTCAGCTATCGTGCAAACTTAACTCGGTCCTAGAAAACATGCCCATCGGGGCACTCACAGAACCATCGAGTTTAATTCAACCGACTCAGCAGCAACAGCGCAGCAGTTCCACCCGTACAAACCGTCCGAATGTGGCTAAGCCCTTTTGCCAACCCGGCATGTAAGCAGCGCTATAAATCTCCGCGTGGTGGCGGAGGCGTGCGGCTGACCCTCGTGCAAAATGGCAACTTTTAAGTCCACCCAAAAACCTTTTCCCCACCCGTAAGGCAAACAGTGGGCGTAAGTGAGGACAGGCCCGCATCGAAATGGCCCTAGCCGGCAGCGGCATAAATCAACCCGCCGGGTGGATCGGACGACAAGCGTTCCGAAGTGTTGCGGCCACCTTGCGGCCACTTTATTGAGCTAAAGTAAATCTCCAATCCCGAGGTAACCGAGGTACTGTGTGCAAGCAGATTTCCCTGTCCGCTTCGGCCTGCCGGAGTCTGGCAGCCTTGGGTGGTGACAGGAAAATTAAAATTACCATAATAAACTTTAATTTATAGTGGAACCGGTGCTATGTTCAGCAGCCACAGAAGCGTACACATCAACGGGTAGGCATTCACTAACAGTTTGGTGGTTTTTGGTAAGGAAAGCAACCTTGACCTGGCAGCTCAACGCCAAGAAGTAAGTGGAATTTACAAGAGTGTAAATTGAGTATGAAGCGATATTAAATATCTCACTCCTTTCCTTCAAGAACATGTCGCTATCTGCTAGACGCTCTTAAAGATGCAATAATATTTAAGGACACTTTACAATCTTTATTATGAGGCATTGGTGGCACGATACTTACAGCTAAATTTATCATTATTTTTTACTGTTATGGCAGCAAAGCACAATGAATAAGAAAAAAGTGTGAAAAGAGCTTGTTTGTTATGACGTGACTGAAAAGCGCTGCAACAAAGCGTGTCAGCAGCCAAGCTCTGTCCAATCTTCCCCAACAAACGGCTCATTACAACACTCCCAGGATTACAGCAGCACAGTTGTTTTGTCCGTTTGATCTTTAATAAACAATACAGCAATGCCGTGCGTAGGCCACTCCCCGCACGCGCGAAAAGCAACATAATCTTTAATGCCCTTTGAAAGTACGCTGGGCACAGGCTCTAAGGATTGGACTGTAGAGGGAAGAGGGCAGAGCGCATTACAACGCTTCCAATGGCTCATTTTCAGTTATCATTTTAATTAGCTTAATCCAGCCCCACGCGCTTAATGTACTCGTCGAGCTCTGCTGCACTGGAACCATTGATGTGCCAATTTTGATCACAATCAGTGTCACTGTTTAACAGATTTCCATGGAGACCGATAAAAAATTATTGATCCAGCAAAGGGGTAAAAAAGCTATGAACGCAATGAATGGTAAAGTTCAATTGGCACCACGAATGAAGGCAATCGTAGCGTAGGCATGAGTTGAAAAAGGGTAATTCGATTAAGGGTTAACAAATGTGCAAACATAATTAAATTACCCTCCCGCTGATGCATGATTGATGAGCAGAAATTGGCAGTAATGCTATCGGGAAAACTATGTAACTGATGTCGCTGAAAGTCGATGAGGGAAGCAAAAGGATGAGCTGTTATTATCTTCATAATAAGAAGACATTTGTTTGAAATGATTGAAAGATTTGGATTGTTGCATTTTTGATTTCATATTGCGCCTTAATGTATGTATTTGAATAAAAGTGTAATTTTGCTGCTCACTTTGAGTACAATTTGCCTAAAAGTAAATTGCATACTTTTGGGGGCTACAAAGCATATCCTCTATTGCATTTGTAAACACAGAAAGAATAACTCCAAAGCTTCTTTTAAGGACTCTGGTACCGCTGTCATGTCTTTTCTTAAAAGCAGCCCCCCAAAATAGGCTTGATGCTCTGTCAATCAGCACAACCGCCTGCAGGTATGCAATTCAGTGCAACAAAATATCCAAGTACCTTTAAATTAAGCTATTTACAAACTAGACCAAACGAACCGATTCGCCATCAGACTTAGGAAGTCTTTTTATACTTGTACCGACACCATAACCATTGCGGATGCGTAACGACCATCAGCAAACCCTAATACCTAAGCCAATTTGCCACCAACAAAAAACCCTTCCCCCGAAACTACGGCTTAAACGATCCAGCCAGTACGTAGGGCAAGCATAACCATGGACAAACGCTACCATCAGTTCGTTGGCGTTTGGTGCTCGGTTCCCTTTGATCACACAATTGAACGTAATCCGATTACGATTTGATGGTTCGTTTGGTTTTTTTTTCAACCAACCCGTAAAATGCAAGCCCACAACCAGTGTGTTGTTTTGCTCCATTTTCCCACTTTGTCTATTTGTTATCTGCTCCCTTCCTTTTCACTCTCAATCCACGTTCCCACTTACCTCACTGACGCGTGCGCGTGCTGACGAAGTCAATATTTCCTCAAAGTAATACGTAACCGTTAACGAGCCATCCCGAGTGAGCGATCCCTGCCTTTGATGGTGGTCGCTGGTCCTGTCACCGACGTAATGCCAACCGGTCTTTGCGTCTTTACGGACGTCAGCCACAAGGAAGACTGCTTTGGTATTTTGGTTGCGTTGTTTCAAAAGCAATTCATTACGAAACCGTTTATTGCGCGAATCGAAAAACCATTTTCCCAGCAAGAGCGAATATTTGGCGGATGGTTCGGGGCGGAGAAAACAGGTTTTGAATGGTACGAAATAAATTCATGGCAACGCAATTCAATACGCGCGTCGATACAGCTTGGGAAGCATTCTGAGAGCTACTTTCGTTTCGAAGCACCCCCTTCTCTTCTCTCCTTGTGATCAATTGAAAAGGACGAGAAAAAAAGTAAATACAATATCAATCAAACGTCTCTGCGGAATTGCTATGGCAGCACGAGGAACTGATCTCGCCCTTCTTCAATAGTTTTCCTTTCAATGGGCACAGATACTTTACTTTACTGTAAAGACCTACACTCATCAGCGAAGATCGATTTGTTGGAAAATCAAAGCACACATATGAAAAGCTTCCATACACTTTGGGGAAGGATGGAGGGAGTAGTAGAGGAAGTAAAACTAACTTTCCTTCCCCGTTCCGACCAATCAGTGGCTCGAAAGGCTTACCATCAAGATTTATTACGGTCACGCCAGCAATCATGCGGCAAATCGTCTCGCCTTGAAATGAATTTTCTTCTGCGCAGCGACAGGGAAATGCGTGCAGTTGGGGCGCTGTTGTTTGGGGCAATGTCCATCCAGCCAGATGGACACACCGGCTCTATTGGAGTGGGATGATGTATGGTTCAATTTAGAAATTGTCAAAAACCAAACACATAAATTGTAACGAATCATCAAAAGCGTTTACTGCATGAATGTGAAATAGAATGGAGTGGATGGCCGAAACAATCAGGGGATTAATGCTTGAAGGTATCAGCCCAAAAATTCTATTTGATAGCCTGTTACTAATAATAAAATATTCATCAAACCATGATCTAAACCAGCTAACCTATCAATTTAATGCAGGGTTAGGTATTTATGCTAAAATGAATAAAATAGGCATCATAAAATTAAGATTTAGGCATTTGGGTTTTGTGCTAAGATCAAGTACCTAGAGTAACTAGACATATCGAAAACAAAAATTAACCTTCATCGTTTTTTTTTCAGCGCCTGACAGTATGCAATCTAAATAGACGTCGGTTGCTCTTCGTTGTTTCGATGTTTCAGACAGTTGTTTATTATGTAAAATTCGTTACAATATAAATTATGAAAAAGATGTATGAAAAATTACATTATTGCAATAAAACAACTAAAATATCAATATCAGATAATCTTCTATTTTCATCTAAAACCGATAAAAATATTTTTTTGTGTAGCTTATTGCATATCTTCAGGCGGTGTTTAAACTGACTATGATCGGTGATTGATAGCAATTCTTTTCTTAGAAATAACCATCCTTTAGGGAAAATTGGTAATGGCTTAGCCTGTTCGTGCATGCTTATCTGTCTATGAAACTGCAATTATCGATCCCATCGCTACTAGCATCGAACGTCTCCCACCGGTAAGCCTTGATCACTGATAACTCTGTGCCCTAGTGTCCCTGCACTGATGTATGACAAGTAGAGCACGGTGACACTCGTTAGCGCACGTTCGACCCATCAGCCGGGTACGTGATACTAGCCGTGACATTGCTGCCACTCTACACGTATCCCCTGCTCGGGATGACTTGTCCGGCTGATTTGACACAAATTGAGCTCCGACAAAGCTGCACCGGAAGCCGGACCGGCAAATCAAAAGTTGATCTTAAATAGTGCTTTCAACTCGTACGCCTGAATTAGCGCTTATGTGTGTGTGTGTGTGTGTGTGTGAGCGCGGCCGTGGCACTCCGCTAACGACATAAGTGGAATGAAAACTTCAAAACAGCGAATCACCATCATCACCATCATCAACCGTCATGATTTGAAGTTCTCGTGCTGCACAAAAAAAATCGAAACGCAGAAAAATAACACTCACATACCGAAACGTAAAGTTGGTGTTTGTTGGACGATTTGGTTTTTGTGCTCGCTTTTCGCTGGTTCCCCCCAAACGGGCATGTCGTGCATAATTTCAAACCGATTTGTTAAACCACGTGCAGCAAATGCCATGACACTAGGAGAGTCTATGCGAGTATGTGTGTGTTTATGTGTTTTTTTCTCCCCCCCCCCCCCCTCCTGCACCCATTCGCGTGTGAAGAAGGGGAGTGGTTCGTGTCAAAAATAAATTAAGTCATTCAAGCGGTTCACTTTATTAGCCACAACTAAAGCCCAAACCCCGGGCACCAATCATGCAACCGCAGGTGCTGTGCAGGAATCCGTTTCCTGCCGGTACCCTCGCAAGCGGTAACAGGTTCCCCTTCCCGGCCATAATTCAACCAACCGGTAGGCAGGAGGAGGATCGAGCAGCAAGCACGCAAACACAACCGGAAGTGCACGGAGTTGGTGACGGGGAGCAGGGAAAGGAGGGGGGCTCGAGGAAAGGTAATTTAGGCATGATTGTGGTTGAAGGGTTGATGAATTGGATAGAAACTCGACTGCACAAACTGTTCCTGGTGGAAGTACGAGCCCTCACTTTGGAAAGCTCTTCGCTGTAGTACCGTACGGCTTGACGCCTCACTAGAAATATCAAACAAATGCCCGGAGAGTGACAAGTACAGGGGAATGATTCCTTCCTTACCTTCCTTCCATTTGCATGATTTTTGTCACTATTTCATGCAAATCAATGCAGACTACACTGTCGGCACGCAAGTGCCTCTTGGAAAGGCTCAAGAGTTACTTTCAGCTTTGGTACCCAATTTGCTGCTCGATAGGCAATCCGACAATCAGACAGCCGTGTGGCGGTGACTGTACTGCAGTAGCGTGCGGTTTCGGGTTTACGATAGATTGGAAAAATATTGTTTTCTGCACGTCACTATTGATGGAAGTGTAGACTATAACAGGGTAGATTCCATTCCATTTGTATGAAGGTGATGTCACCGTTATGCTTGTCATTTATCTAATACGTTTGCTTTTAGTACGGTTTTCTTTTTCTCCGTGTAAGAGGTCAAACGATTGGCAATTTGGCATTATTATACAGTTAGTTGAAATAAATTTACAATCCTTTATAGCTGAACGGTAAAGCTTCATTTGGTGCCTTTACCATTATTGTTTTTACTTTTTCTCTTTAAGTAAGCTATATTTTTGTGGCCGTTTCTCTTTACATAGTTACAACATGAACCACATGCTCCAGTTGGCATTGTTTTTGAAAGATTGCCGTTGAACCAAAACACTCACCTTCCAAGAAACGGTCATTGCAATACGGCATTATACTTGCATTGGCTTTGGTCAAAAAAAGGGTTTACCTTTCCCTTTCCGAAAGTCTCCCCTTTTACCTTGATACTTTTGTCCCACACGCAATCTCTCTTCTTGGATTCGTCCTATTCTTTCGGACCCATCTGAAAATATTCAGCTTTTTTCCGGGAAATCACAATGTTAGGATCTGCAGTCAACTTCTGAACCCAGTGGAGGGAACCGCTTTCGTGTGTGGTTTTGATTTGACTTCTTTCGAGGGGTCCTATCCGTTGTTATTGTGGCAAAAATAATTCATAATGCTGCTTAGTTGCGGGAAAGCTATGCCTCTGCTGGGTGACCGCTACGTTTTATTGGGTACAATCAATTCAAGGAATTGTTGTATTATTATGATGAGAGTTTACCCGTTGCTAAGTGATGAATTGCTTTAGGATGGACAAGGTTCTTTTGCGGTTTTTCATTTTTGTTTTTGCTTTTGCTAAACAAAAAAATTGTTGCCCAACAATGCCATGACAACTCGATGAGTTGGTGGCTTGAAGCAGTATAAAGCAAAGCTCGCCTAAAGTTATGCAACCGGACACACAAGATTGGGTTTACAGCGATACGTAGCTCATTCTTAGCGATTACTTGAAATTAATTAGCATGATCCTATTAATGACACTTTCCTCTTCCAGTATTCCACAAAAAAAACGATAAGCAAACACCATTAAATTTAGATTCTTTCGCCATCAAAAACACTCAAGAACATAGCGGAAAATAAAAAAAAATATTCTGACCTTTCCCATTATTGTCACGCACATCGGACGATCCAGCACGGTATGTTCACCCAGCACAGTGGGCAGGACTCGATTTCCACCAATCGTTAGTGCTTCCCGATAAGTCGCAATCTGGCGGCTGACAGGCGGAAGAATTTATGGTGTCGATTTATTTCATAAATATGTAAACACTTCGACCATTCTTCGTTCGCCGCCACACTGCTGTCCTTTTGTGATAAAAAAAAAACCAACGCTCTCAAACACTCAACTATTCACCAAACAGGTGTTTGGAGCGTTTCCCCTTCGGTTCCCGTGGTCGGTGAACGATGAAAGAGAATATTTACGCAACGTTGGGAACATTTGGGCTGAAGGTTGTAGCTGTAGCCGGAAGTTAGCGAACTTGTTAGGGGGACACTCATCCTTGCTGGCAGCGGGAAGTGATCGGGGGACATCTGCAATGTTTATTAAGGACACCGGTATGATTTAGTCAAGCACTGATTTATGGCGTTGAATAGGAGGAGGGTGCTTGTATATTGGCCGGGGGAATGTTTTTTTAGCAAAAGTACATCTGTTGTGGGAAAAGTAATGAGTTTCGTTTATAGAATGCATTACTTAACAAAGATAATTTTAAATGAAACAGGTGATAAGTTTTTTTTATTGTAATGACAGGCAGCAAAGTCATCAGAATGATCAACCAGCTGAAGAATTTATTTTAATTTAAACAGTTACCTATTATTTAAATTTGATGTTTCTTTTAGCTCCAACCAAGTTGGCACAACAGAACATTCACAATGAAATAAAAATACAAAGTAAATTGAAAGGTCCTGTTCTGATTAAAATATCCCTTCCAGTAGGCAAGCACAATGAAACTCATATTTTACACACCTTGTAGCCCCACACATTCCACCTCGCCTGTTGCTTTTTACGCATGTCCTACCGCACGCTAAAGCATTGCACACCATTAAAGCCTTGCCCACGGTACACGTCGTAGCCCAGCGTGAGATCGTTGCGATTTAATCGCAGTAATTAAATCATAAATCACGGTGAAAATGTAAAGTCGCTGGTCAGCCCCACGCTGCTCACCCGGGCCGGTGTGCAAGGATCCGTCCGTCCGACCACACCCAACCAAGCCGAGGGAAGCTTCCGTCATTATTATGCGTAAAGAGCATACCCTCCATTTGGGTAACATCTGGATAGCCCCTCCCCCCCCCCCACGCTCCCGACCATCCCCACCAGCCACTTTAATCTTATCCACCGCTCAACATGACGTTTATTTCTGTCCCGCGGGTACCCACGGGCGCACGTCCCATTTTCTATTTGCTTACTTCCGCGCTCCGGCTTTTACCGCGCACTTCACGCTATGGATGTCCTCGGGTTTCCACCGAAGCGTAAAGCGGTACTCACGGTGGGCTAAAAAAAAACCTCGAGAAACTGGCGCCTTCCATGTGACTCCGCGGGCATCCGAGAAAATGGGGAATTAGCACCACCACCACCGGTACCTCCATCCTCGTGCCAACTGCTGCTCTAACCGTATCGGCTTACGCGCCCCAACGCGATGGGTGCCCTATTTCAATGCTTCACGACAAATACCGCACGACAGTCGTATGTGCGCAGCGCATTGTCCCTGCTGCTAACGAGCACCGGCCCGTCATCTTCACCAACATTTCCGCGAGTGGTACGCAAACCTCAGTTCTCGCGTCATTCATCATCACGGGCGACCAGATCCGACCAGTTTTTCCTTCTCCAGGGGGTGACGCCACGGTGCTGACTTTCCGCCCCGGAACGGTACAAGATGGTAGAGCTTGTGCCGTTTGCCATTTCGTCAGCCCCTGCAGCAAAACGAAACGCACGCTGCTCTGCTTATCTTACGGTTCCGCGAGATTCCTATTTTCATACGTCCAGTTTCCCAGCAACTCAAGAATTGTGAAGGCAAAGCGAAACGCGAATTTCCCAACCCGGTAACCGATACTGGGCTGCGAGTGTTTACAGTTGTGTGTGGTGCATAGTTCGCTTTGAAGTTAAAGCGAGCACCGGCAGGTAGTGAGACCGTGTTCAAGCACGGGGAAAGCAAACCATGCCACTTGATTCCGTAACGTGAATAGCTGCTACGGGAGCCAAGCATTGCAGCATTGCTTAAAGTGCAGTGTTTCAGTGTGCAGTGATGAAAGCAAACATTGCTGCAAAGCAAGCAAACAGTGGAAAACACAATCGACACGATGCAAGTCAATGGGTGCAAGCCAATTATGGGAAAGGTGTAGCTTTGTTGCAGGGATGCGTGAAATGAGTGCTTAGTTCTTTCATTTGAATGCTTTTTCAACAGTAAAAACTTGTAATGGAGGTCAACATTGGGATTGTTTGTAAACTAAAATTGGTCCCTTTTATGTTGAAACTACTTAAATATACAAGCATCAGTCAACAACAGAGCGATCCATGCTCATTGGTTTTCAGGAATGCTGCAATAATGTTCTTATAACGTCTGCCACTTTCTTCAATTTCAATATGATCTTTCAGATTCTTTTGGAATGTTTTTTGAACGGTATTCTTTGGTTATTCGTTGCTAAGAAACGGTTCAATTACTGTAGCACTCACTATTTGCTCGAATAAGTAATGCGAATTGCATATAATTAGGCGCTCAGCTTCCTCATTAAGCTTTACCAGCCTACCATAGACACAGGAATCACAGCAAAGGCACCTTTTCATACAAATTTGCCCTACAGTTTCCAGAAAACCAGCATGTAAAATCTCAAAGTCCCCAACTTTAAACTAACATTTGTAAACCTCGCGTTTTCTTTCCTAGCAGCATCAACAATCAAAACACCCACGAGAGGGGGGGGGGGCATAACGAAAGCACACCACGTGTTTCTCAATAATATATGACACAACAACGGCAACGAGTAAAACCATTGCCGTGTAGGCCTTTTTGTCAAAAATCTTCACGAACAAGTGTGCGCTGGGGCACGTTCGTGCCACGCATCGATGAATCCGCTACCGCCTGAGGCATCCTCACAACCAACAACCGCCTGGTGGTCCGTCCCTTACTCCCCTTCCCTTGTACACAGCTCCACTATGGCAACGTGTAGTACAACCATCGCGAAAGCATGTTGTCGTGCCGATGTCGTGCAGTTCCTCGTGACGAAGAAAATGATGCCAATTTACTTACCGAGTCACGCTTCACACTTTGGATTTACGCGGAGGGCGGCATCCATCCAGAAAGGCGCAAGACAACCAAACGTCGCCCGCTCATTGCTTTATTCGATCGAGCCCCAACCTCCCACTGGTCCGGGTTTTCCCTGCGCCCTAATGGAAGCCGCGATATCGTATCCTACCCAAACTACGCACACGTCTGTATGTGTGTGTGTGTGTGTCGAAATCGCCCACGGACTCTTGTGTGAGCTAATATTTGTGACACAAATGGCGCAAAGCGGCTGTCTTCTGGATGTTGTTGGAATGGCCGTCTCTTACACAGACACTCCGAGGAGGAGGAGGAGGATAGTGTTATGGAGTTGGCAGTCAAAACAACCGAACAGTATACGAGTGTCGAGTGTCGGTGTGACAGCATACGGCTGATGAGGGTAGATTATTCTTATCAGCCCGGGTGGAACGTAGAAGAGCAGTAAAAACAAGTTCTTTTATTGAGAACTAGTTTTGATGGGGATAAACAAGCGCTGAAGGCAAAGATAATGTTATTTTACTAAATTGGATAAAGGTTCGTCATTGTGTGAAAAAAGTGAAAAAATGGATAATAGTTTTGGCTATATTCTTGAATATATTTGAAAGAAAAAGTAAAGCTCCATTTGACCTTTTGTCTACATCCTTCCCGATACAAATGCATTCCGCTCAAATCTATAATGTTTATCTTTTTTTTTTACTGCCTAAATATATGCAATCAACATGGCAAACCCGGTTATTCATGAGGCGTACGAAAACATTTCCAAACACAACAAAACCATGTGTAAATTATCTCACCGGAGCACCATGTTTGCCACAAACGCTTGCTAAACTAAACTTTACCCTTTTCATTCCATTCACCACCAATACTGAGATTGTGACTTTCCCAAATAAATCAAATACCGACCACGGAACAAAATTCTACAATTGCACCTACGGACAAAGGAAAAACCACAAGTATCTATTGCTTCCAACAGCCACCACCATCGTGGTGTATGTGGTAGTGCACTGCTTGATGCCAAAAAATGCAATAAATTAATCATCCTCCAAACTGTGGCATAACTAAAGTCATCCTGGGTGACGCTAATTCCGCTCACCACCGCAGCTGAGCTGACGAAAGTGACTACCAAATACTGACACTCAAACATATTTACGTGCACCCATTGGAGGTCAGCTGAGAGTGGACGGAAGAGTGGACGTCAGCTCGTCGGAAAACCAAAAACATTTAATCAAATTAATATGTCACACTGTTTATTGTACACATTCCACTGTCCACCGGTCAACCCGGCTATGCGGCCAAACTTCATTCGTTGTATTAATTCACATAATTTCGAACACATTTTGCAAATGTTTATACATTTCTGCGTGTGCTGTTGCATAATTTTGTGCCAAACATTAGCACCATAAAGCAATACGGCCTGGCCATTTCTGCCGAATAAAACAAAATATTACCACCAGGCTGTTTTCGACCACGGGAATGTTAAAGCGCGATAGGAACGTCCATTAAACCATTGTGTCGAGTGTTGAAGGTGCCTGGTTATCCACAAAATGACATAAAACATCTTTTTCAGGCAAATAGACCATTACGTGTTCCAAAATATCTTAAAACATTTTTCATGTATCCATCATTCATCTTGTTGGAGAAGGAGTTGTACTATGTGTTGCTGAATGTTGAACTACATCGTTAGTTCATGCATCGTTTTCCAGGGCGCTTTAAGTAGCAATTTAAATGTCAAATAAAATGGAAAGCTACTCAAACATTAATTTAATTTTCCTGTTTTTAAATCCTGATTAAGCTAGAAAAAGACATAAAAACAACAGCTTTAAAGTTTTATTTGCATAGCAAATTGCATACTTTCAGGCGATGAGTAATTTTCTGCAAAGTATGGAAACCACTAAGAGTGTGAGTGCACACAAATTTAATTTCTCTTAATACTCAGGACTTATTTTAGCAAGTTCAGCTTTATTGAAAGTAGTTAGAATAAGAACGGTTTGGTTTATTTCGGGTTAGGACTAGATTAGTGTATAAACTAGAATCAGTGGTGAATAAAGATCCCTTATTGTAACCTAATCCAAGCGTATAAGAACCATACGAGGAACAAATGTAACTACTTGGCCATCAAAACATGGCAGTCAATATTTACGAATAATTCATTTTAAAAGTGTCCCAACAACTATTCATCATTTCGCTCAAAGTCATCCGCTCAACCAGCAACGATTACAATAAATCAAGCCAATATCCATTTTAGACCGGAGAGGATTTATTTCAAGTGGCCTCTCAAATTGTAGCCTCAGCTAATTACATTAAATAGTTTGCAAACGTATCAACCGTGTAATGAAGCTACAGCGCATAATTTGATTACATTAGCGTGTTGCATACATTCAGGCGCGTTGCATCGTACTTCCTCCATCGTTCAGACTGGTTCGACTTTGTATTGAGAATTGGATGCCTGAATGATCATTGAATAACCGTTTCAGCGAGTGAACAAAACGTCCATCAACGGATGTAGCTATTCATGGGACAGGATAAACTATTCAATAATCATATTGCATATCTAACACAGTTCAAACGTATCATTTCCAAACAGTCCACTCGTTCCATGCGCTAGTGCACTATAGAAATATTAGCTAATGAAATGTTTTTCATTTTTTTCCTCATAATTTCTCTGCATATCGAACAATCTAGACTTTGTGAATTTTAAATATACCATTGATCGAGCCGGCTAAATTGAAGTGGAAAACGATTTCTCTTCTAGATCAAACGTTCCGGCTGTGTTGGCAAACACTATGGAAACTTTCTAACCTTAGCTGATGCGATCTATATGCGTGTTTCTGTATGTGTGACCAGAGCAGTCACAAAGCCATGGAAACAGGGGGAGAAAAATGGAACCTAACTCCGATGGGAAATTTGGCAATTGAATGAACGCCACGTGATGGATACCTTTTGCAAATGAAGAAAAGCAATCTCCAGATACACAATACCACTCGCTCTCGTTTGCTCACTCGTTTGCCTCCCCGCTCCCGCATGACATTCTGACATTCCGGAATCAAGTGATGCCCGATGTCCTTCCCTCCCCCTTTGCACCGGCCCGGTGGCCGACAATATCACTTCACTTTATAATATTGTCAGTGCGCAACCCCGTACGAGCCCTGTTTTGGTAGCGCACTGCCGCACGACAACACACGGAAATATGAGTGCGGAAAGAATTTCAATTTTATGCAAATGAATACCGCCAATACCCGTGGCGTAACGGATGGTGCCCTACTGCGTACCGTTCGTACCGCACCGGTTGGTGTGGTGGTGTGTCACAAATGTGGATTTATCTTTGATTTGCTTGTTTCGTCGTCCGGAAGCTTCAATGGTTCTGCACTGCGAGTGCGAAGGTGAAAAAGATCTTTTTTGTCTTTTGTTCGCTTTGCCGAAAGTTGTGTTCACGTTCTCACCGTGTTGTACATATGAATGAAACGCTCCGTCCTTTTGATATTCCTGACAGATCAACCCCTTTGATATTGCATCGCAGAGTGAACGATGAACGTTAGTGTTATTACAACACCGACACTCACGCTCGCTGATGGACCCAATGGACACTTTGGTACTCGTGCTGTCACTTAAAAGTATTGCCGGTGAGGTTTACCTCCTTCGCAGATGCGTGCGTGGGAGCGACAACTCGTTCGAGCAGCACAAACTTCAAACACCCCCGGACTGTACTTTTGAAGTTGATCAAGCAAACTGACGATGCTTCAACATTTACGAGTTGAAATTTTGAAGTGTAATTACATGCTGCTGTAGCATGGTGAAGAAACTTTCGGGCAGAAGTTATAACAGAGTGTTTGCTATCTGGGTAGCAGCAGGGAACATTTCTGGCCATTTTAATTGCTATCAACATGTATGTGCGCCTGAAAGTATGCATTAACATGTTTTTCAACATATTTTGGGCACGGAAACAGGTCATGTTTTAATATATTGGAACCTTCAGTTTTAAACCATTTCTTGAGACCCTTCAAAGCTCAGAGCAGTTCGTTGAAAGTTGCTCTAATCATTAGAAAAGCTCGTAAACAACGTTCGGATTTATTTCCTTTAGCGTTTTTAACCTACCTTAATGGCCATGAATATTTCACGTTCTGATAATATTGTTCCCTAGAACAACCATAATCCCAGATATCTTCTTTTGAGTATAAAAAACATACGTTTTTTCCTCTAATTGCCTACGATTAGGCAAATAAGACGTACGATTGCATACATTCAGGCTGTCGCTTTGCTGTCATTAAATCGTTCCCAATGTATTTCACAACTTGCAATTATTGCTTCCAGAATACTCCGTTGTCAACCGTCAGCCAGTAATGGGGAAATCATACCGTCCGACCCTTGGCCCACCGTCTCGCTCTGCCATACACACACCGGACTCAAATTAGAGCACGTGCAATAGCACGAATTGAACGACACTTAAATCATCATTATCGAACGGCGGGCAACATCAAGCACACTCATTGCAGCCGGCAAAACTTCCGAACGGCTTCCATCGAAACCAGTAGCAGTAACAACATATGCGTAACCTTAAATTGAAAGCAATCATTTCGCCGAAGTGGCAGTTTTGCTTTGTCTGCTTCTGCTTCCCGCTTCAACGGAAGGCAAAAAAAAAACATCACAAAAACGGGAACGAAAAAAGGGATACTTTCTTCACAAAATGGAGCTGACATTGGAGGTAAAAGGAAGAAATGAGACACCGGAGCACTGTGCAACCGAAGAAGAAAAAAACGAGTATCAAGCACTGAGACAGTTGAGAGCTTTCGGCTCAGTAAAGGCGCCATCAGTCGTTTGCTGGCTGGTGTTAACGAGCATACGAAGCTTCGCGTGCACTGCCTCGTGAAAAACAAAATCAGTATGTTTTGCCAACGTGTTGTCGCCTGCCCGAGAACTTCCAACGAAAACCAATGTAGCTCCCTTGCTGGGGTTTTTGTTTTGTCTTCCTCCTTGGTTATAGGTCGAGTGTTTGAACCGTTCTGGCAACACATTGTGGCTAAAGTTCAAACAGAGAGGATCTCCCTCGGTCCGGAGATCCGGACGCCAAGATGCCAGCCAGACAAACCAACTGCTATCGAAGCAAAAGCAACCGGCACACAGATAGGGTGAAAAAATGTGTGATGATCAGCAGAAATAAAAGTGTCAATCAACCAGCTCCCATTTCCAGCCGTTGTACAGGATCGTGGCCAGTTCGCCCAGATTGGCAGCAGGGGGAAATGTGATGGCTGTTTGGTAACTTCCTGCATGCACACCCTTCATGACAACGTCATGTGATGGTGAAGATGAACTCAAATCGACCCGCATTTTTTTTTTTCCTTTAGATCCTAGATCACCTCCAATCGTTCTTTCGGTGCGGATAACCCGCATACGATAGGAAATAGGGTTCTAGAGTGTACGCACGTAATAGCTGCTCGTTTTTGCTGCTCTCCCATCAAAACGCATCTTACTTCGCCACGTATAGAGCTCAGAGCCGGAGGGCCTACATCATTTACACAACTGCACGGTGAAGCACAGGAGGGTCGGCTCCGACGTGTGCTGAAGCTAAATTTTTCACCTTTCAGCACCTGCTAAAACGTGCCGGTGCAAAGGTAGGCATCTGAAGTAACGGCAAGGTTCATAAAATCATGTCAGGACATGAGAAGCGAACCATAAAACAAGCGCCTTAGATTTTTGTGCATACTCACATTGACCCTTTTGCCGTTTGCACTTTAGCCTCCGGCGAGTGTCGCAAACGTAGCGCAACGTGTAAAGGTGTAGCCCGAAAATGGCGATCAAATACGTGATGATAGGTGTGAGGTAATGCAGATAGATGTTCCGTTCTGTAATCAGTTTCTACTGGTGCGGTACATTTAGTGAACATCTGCTTCTTATTTACAGCTATACTGTGGGTCTGTCGTATACATTTAGTTTGAAAACAAACACTGAATTTTGAGTTACTTAGCTAGTGATAAAATGGTTTAAAAAAATTGAATAATATCCAAAAAAAAAGCCGTTTTTATAACTAGCTTCGATACGCAACGAAGCCGAAACGACGATGAATACGAGCCCGTGATATGAGATATACATCCCGGTCCTGTCGTGTGTAGAATTGTTCTGCAGTCGCCTCCAACGCCAAACTACCCTTAGTATGTAGCATTTTCTCTAAAAATTGCATACTTTTAGGCGTTTTCCGAAGATTCCTAACAGCACATCGCAAAAAAGCCCAATAATAAATTCAATGCGTGTTGAAACTTTTTGCAAACTTGTTTTAAAGTACAGCTTTATTTGTTCCAGAATTTATTGACATGAAATATTAAAGACAAAATAATTCAGCAAAACTTCCGTAATATTCCATATTTGTTCCAAACAAGGCTGTGATTATCGTGTGTAAGAACTTGAAGAAGTTTGTAAAACAGCAACATAAGCAGGCCGCAGTGACCTTCGGAAAGTTCTTAACTGTTTCTTATTAATAACATAACTGTTAATGAAAATTACAAAATGAGGCAAATATTATTGTAGCGTGGGAAAATATCAAACCATCTAGCGAATGCCACTAGCTTCTATGCCAGTTGTCTAAACTTTAACAGAAAGCAACATAGTTCATGCAACACAAACACAGCCGATTGTAAGCGGTAACGTATTAAATTAACGTATTAAATTTGTAAGTTGTCTCAACTGTACTCCAAAACAATAGCTCCAATGCCAATAGCTAGCAATAACACAACAAGCTCCAGCTCCAGCTAGCAATAACACAACACCACTTCTAACTTTAATCGGCACAAGCAAACGACCCACACCCGCAACCAGTCCTGGCACATCTTTAAGAGTGACCCTCGACTCGTTCTCACTCGAGCAGCGCACGCTTCGACTTTAACTCATTGTTGCCAGATCCATCCACTCGCGGTAAATTCTTCGGTAAGTAGCACATGCTTCATCTTGCAACATGAGAAATTGCTCTCCAGCGTTCAAGCATTTTGCGGTGCGGTTGGCGCTCCTTGCAGCTGCAGCTCTTCATGCAAGCAATTAATATTAATGACCAAGCACCGACAGCACAACATACCGCCGTGTGCCTGTGTGGTGCAAAGAGCGATTGAGAAAGAGAGAGAGAGAGAGAGAGAGAGAGAGAGAGAGAGAGAGAGAGAGAGAGAGAGATACAGAATGGGAGGACTACGCGGCCAGCCAAACAGTATAGTTTCCTCGGACCAGTATGCAGAAAGCACCGCAGAATTGCACCAAAGGTGAGGTGGAATAAAAAAGAACAGAATTTGTTCTGTACCGCATTCCCTGCTAATGTTAGCAATTCCACTCACACACAAACACCGGCAAAAGATCGTTTGCTGCTGGGCGGATGCGGGCTGCAGTGAGCAGGAAAAAAAGCTACTTAACGCCCCTAATCAAGGATAAGATTACCGCCATGGATCACCCACCGGTGCACATAGATCATCATTCAAACACCGAACGCTACCGGAATAAATTTTACTTCCCGCTCGGGCGCGAGTCTGTGCGCTAACCCGGGGGCTGCGCCCGTGCACTCTGTTTACACCAATTAAACATTGGCCGAACGTGTGCCGGCATGCAGATTGATGCTTTGCCGTCTAAAGCCTTGCCAGGCACGGCGTAGCACCGCGCAAAACATGCCCAGCTGCAGCCGAGTTATCCGATAATGGATGCAAATATTCCCTGGACTTCCACGCAAAAGGCTTTCTTTTCTTGGAATTGCTTTACCACAATCCACATGATAGGAGTCCTTGCCTAACCATGTTTTTCTCCTCGTGGAAACGTTGTGGCAATGTAGGAAAAATGGATCACAAAAAAAAGATAGCTTTCAAGCCTTTCAAGCGTTCTAACCTTTGCACGAACCTGTTACATGCAGTTAAGTAGCATAAAAGAAGACAGCATTTCTCCACTGCTGTCAAACGAAAGCACTGAACATATTTGCACAAAAAAAAAAAAAAAAACAACCCCACAAGAGCCAACCTCATCCAACACTCCAGTGAGGTGGAATGTGCGGACATTTCTGCAAACATGCCCGGCGCACTGGCCCAGGCCCCACCCCGTTTTGCCGTTTTGCGGTTCACTAAAACTAGCCACGACCGTTACTACTGAATACAAAAAAAAACAAACTAGCCACGAGCATGATTTGTTAGAGCCGGGCTGGTTGGTTTTTACGACAACCGCAGCCACCGGTTGGATGGGTCACTCTTTATTTGAGCCACCCGGGCCCACTGCCCCATTGCCCCAGCGCCAGCGCGGCGGTGTAGTTTATTTGACCAAGCTAAACACTCCGAAACGCTATGAATAAATCCAGCGCGCACACACACACACACACACAGACAAATGCAAATGCATTCGGGCGTACAAGCGCTTATAATGAATTTCAACAGAGTGCGAGCGTACCGGACCCATGTTTTAGCTCAACGCAATTTATTACGGTGCACATTTAATGCTATGTACCGCCACGGGGCAAAAGCCTACAAGTCGAGGGAAGGTGGAGTGATAATGTTCGGAAAAAAAATTCTTTCAGTTAATTTTCCGCCCAACACCAAAGCACACAATCAACTGCTAGTTAGTGTTTGCAGAAGCAGAGCTACATTGCCTTTCGCCCTTTGTCAGGGAAGTGTGCATTAGGCATACGATTTCAACTTATGCATGGTTGAAGAATGCCTTTGCTTTGCTGCTTATTTGCTATAAAATTTGATCACTACCGTCAAGAGCGTTACAATTGGCAAGGACATTTTCTTCTTTTTCTCTCACAAACATCACATCATAACGAGCAAAAGAATGCAAAAAAAAGTCATCCTTGTTCAAGTCAATGGTCCCTCCCGTATGGTCCCTCCCATATGGTCCCTTAAGCCAATCGAGAATTCCACCACATGAAGCTCGGCCAGTGCCAACAGAGGAGTGCCAGCAGAAAATTACATTGATCACTTCCGTGCATGATTGGCGAATGATTGTATGCTTCCTTCAAGAAATACGGGGGGAAAATCGAAGGAAGCGTCCCAAACCAACGTCCAACGCTCGGTTCACCTCAAGTCCATCCAGCTGTCACATGTAAATGCAGTCGAGCAGAAGGCACGTAGTTTGGCTTTTTCTTTCCCTTTTTCCGTTCCCCATCATCGACCGTCGATTGCAATGTAGTGCGATAGAAGTAGTGCACTGTATAAAGTACTGCAAGGCTCCCTTTTTGGAAGGAAGATGCTGTACGGAATGCATGAAGCAGTTGTTCGATACTAGGATGTTTCATTACCAAATTGAGTTTTGAACTTAAGATGATTAAATTTTCACAAATTTTCCTAGCTACCAAGCAAACAGTCTGCATTGAAATGCCAAAGGAGAGCAAAATGTCATACACATTGCATACATTCAGGCGTGTTACTTCTAGTGATGAGAGTGCTTGACAAGATTGATTTGAATAAAACGACCATAAAACGAATGGAAATCTTTTCCCAAACTGTTTAAATTAACGTTACATTTTAGGCAAACACTTTATTCAACCGCAATGTTAACACTCTACCATCACAAGATCTCAAATAGGAATGCATCTCCCGTCGCCCGCCATCCCGTTTATTGACAGGCCGATCTAACGAGCAAAGCAAAAGAAATTAAATCACATCACGATTGGCTCATCCGTTTGAGCTTTTTAAACGGATCCGATCGATGCCGTACCGAAACGGGCGCATCAATAAATGATGAGCTCGGAAAAGCGGAAAGCGAAGAAAAATGCTCGTAAATCTTGCATGCCACACCGTGGCGGGCAGCGCCTGATGGTATCGCTCCATCGAATAAAATCGATAAACCTTACCACCACTCGGGACGGTATGATTCTCTCCCTCAGATGGTGTGTAGAAATGACTGCAAACATACAGATACAGCCAGTGAAATGGTTTGCCACTGCCAGCTTGGCAAAGGCTGCAGGGAAAGTCTCAAGAATCATGCCGCCAGACAGAGCTCCGGCACTTCCGGCACTGCTGACAGTTCCTGTCTCGGGGCATTGCCGGGCGAGGTTTTGAAATTCACCTGATGAATCATTCAACAACTGCTGACAGTCATTTAGCACCGATCGCCACAATTGATTGGGTTTGCTTTAGGGGGGGAGGGCAGCGTTTCGGAACAGGAAGCAAGAAGCTATGGGGAGAAAGGGCGTACAAGGCATCGAATCAATTTGTTGCCAACTTGTGCTTTAATAAAACGAAACATAAATTCAATAAAACAAATCACTTGTGATACACCTTTGCTCTGCTTTCGTGCGTCATTGCGCTGGAAATAATAAGCATTAATTGAATTCCTTGTGCACATTCCTAAACAAGATAACAAATTAAACGACTTTATACAAACAAACTTCAACCAAACTCAAACATGAAAGCATCCTTTTCAGCCCTGTTGCTTTGCCTGTGAAAAGCCTTTCCCGGCTGTAGAAAAAATGCGATACAAAAATGTTGTAAATTGAATTTTCTGTCCCATCTTTAGCTCCAAATAAACCCCTTTTTCTCATCTGATTGAACCTGAACCACAATTCAATCCTTTCTGTTTCCAGCGCCTTCGCACGGTACAGCAAGGTTAATTAGGGAATGTAATTAAAAATCCTTTTCCACACCACACGGAGTTAGCCGTGGTTAGCCACACCCGCTGCGAGCCCAGCAGAAAAGTGTTTCTCAGTTTCACTCGAGCGTCCTGCAAAAAAACGGGAGTCACTTTTCGTAGCACCCAAATTGGGTGGGGAAAAAAAACTTTCCGAACCATTTTCTGTGCTTTTTGCTTGGGTTCAATGGTTGCAGACTGGCGGAGAGCATTTGCACTCTAGCACACTCACTCGACGGAGACGGGTTCGTATTTTCTTTGATATTCAATTAACAGCCTCAATGTCTGGTAATTGAATGACGAAGATCGCAGCTAAAAAGGGTGTTTTACTTTTCGGATCGCTACAAAACATCAAATTGTAACTTAATTCCTTTCCTTTGTAGCTGGAATCAAAGGAAAAGGGCAGACGGCTTAAAGGTTGTAAAATCAATACCCGTTGCAAGGGACAAGGGTGGCAGCATGGCTGGCCAAACCCGTTGCCATCCTACGCGGCTTAATCCCGTACCTTGCATAAAAGAGGATTAATCCTTTATTATCGTCTAGTAAAACGGGAATTACCAGCTAAGGTCACGCGGAACATGGATTATCTGTGCGGCGCGCTGCTGGCAGCTTGCCGCTAGAAGCATGTTGAGAGGAAAATTAAGGAAAATTTACATTCACTGTCACTTAAAAAACCCCTAAATGGAGCTGCTTATTTCGTTACGAAATTTCCTGCCTTTACTCACAATTTAACAATCACTTTCAGCTACCACGAACATAAAAGCGATTGCAACATTCATGATAAATGTTCCCCCCCATCAAAGTAAAACTCAACCCGAACAATGCGGAAAACTTTACCACTGAGCTTCTTCTGCGTCTTGAACAGCTCTCCCATCCGGTAATTGTTATCCTGTATACCTTCTTCATCTTCCATCCAAGGATGGCAAAAAGAAAAATTGTACGAAAAATATCTCAGCAGTGAAACATAATATCACTACAAACGGCTTCGATGTGCCCGACCCACCCACAGGGAGCGTCCCCATTGACGGTGAAGCGAACCAAAGGCGCGTAGGGCGTTTCACTCTTGAAAAGAATGCAGAAAGCAGCAAGAAAGCTAGCAATGGAGGAAGGATAAACCTTCGAAAGGATTACGAACCTTCTTCCTCGTCCTCAAAATGCTTCAACCATTCCATAAGCACTGGCTGAAACTGGCAGGTTTCCATTCCAACTGAATTGCATCGTGCAAATCGTGAAAGGAAGCAGCAGCACACAACCAAAAAAAAAAACAATCCTATATAAGCAACCCAACCCCCTTGCGAGGTTCGCTCGCAACTTACTCGAAGCCACACAAAGATGTGACGGAAAACGGAAAGCTTATGTCCCTCCGCTCATGCTGCACAAGAGTTGAAGTGCTGCATGGTAATGGGAAACACATAAGGCATAAGAAGCCAAAGATAGGTAAAAAAAGAGATCGAAAAAGGTGTGCTGTAGAGTGGTTTTCTAGCTGTTATTTCGCCATTTTCGTCAGCTACTTGAGGCATGAATGGGATGTGATATCTACTTACCTTATTGCAATCACTCTCAATTCAGTCATCTCGGTTCGATCTGTCTTGCTGGTGTGGTGTGGCCACCAAAAAATAATACACGAGCCAGCATTCCATCGTACCATGTACCACAGTTGATTTCTTTATTTTCATTTTATTTTATTTTACACTTGCTTTCCCGTTTGCTTCCTTTCGGTTTTGTTTGCTTCATTACGTTAGTTTCACGTTTGCGTTCATTTGTGTGACTTTCTTAATGTTATTTTATCTTATGTGTTTTTCTCTTCTCTTATTTTGTTTGGGCTTCATGTTTCATGTTACGGAATGAATTCAATGTAAAATATCTATGTATATATATATAGTCCCTACATCCCTCTGGGGACGATTCCTTCTCATCTTCTCATCGATTACCTGTTCCTTTAGTATTGTGGCTTTGCCCTAGTCTAGCGAACAGTGGTTTCCCTCCCTCGATTGGACACACTTTCCACGGTGCACGGATCCAATCGGTGCGTGGCTGCGGTCCCAGTTGCGTGTAAAAAGGAACGGTAGGGAAATGAATCCTCAATCATTTATCATCGTCTGCACTGGTTTGCTACCTGCTACTATGAAGAAGTTTTTTTCTGCGTCTGTTTAGCTGTGTAACAATTTTGGTTCCGGTCACATACATTCACATACAGTCACACGCACACTAGCAGGAGGTGTGGCCGGATGTTGACAGAATAAAGAAATTGTGGTGCTTTTTTTCTTTTCCACCGTTAAACCTTTCCTTACCTCATCGAGAGACTTTTTTTTACTATTTACAAGTGTTTCATTTCGATTTGCTTTGTTTTGGTTTTTGGCGTGAATAATAAACAGAACTTTTGCATTAGTGTGTTTATTCAGCATACAGAATGAAACGGTATGAAAATTAACAAAATAAACATGTGAAATGTAACAATTCGAATCGCTCAACAAAGTAATCATTACTTTTCAGAGAAATGGAATAAATCTCCCCGTTTTCTTTCTTCATCTCCAACTGCTCTATCTATGACATAATCTTTAGCCAAGCTTGCCAACAATTTTATCCAAAGTCATCCATCCTTTACTTGTGCAACTACTCTCCAGGAAAAAAAAAAACATACATCTCAAAACAAACAAACCAACCCGCCCAGTTCCTTCACGAACGGTGGACAAAACGAAGGCCACCCCATCAAACAAACAAAAAATAAAGAAGAGTCCCGAAAATACCTTCGCCAAAGTACGCTACATTCATTTCGGCATAATTTATCTTCACGAGATTTGTTTTTTATTATGCCGGTACTGAAAAGCTCGAACCGAGCTTTTGAGCACCGCACATCGATCGTCCTTTATGTCCTTGGCTGGCTGGTACACGCTCGCTGATGTATTATTTTATTTTAACCCAAAACCTTCGCTACGCAAAAAGCGATCCACCAGAAGTGCCCAAGAGAGACAACAAGAAGGAACAAAGTAAAAAGCAGGGTACAGCCTTCACGCGAACAAAGGTTTGCGAACCAGTTGTCCTTAAACCGCCATCACTCCGGGACCTTTCGCAATGCCAGGTTGGCAGCGGTGCTCTTCGCTCCGTTTTATTCCCCGGCAGTTCCCGTGCAACTCTTATCCTGTCAAAGATGAACGGACCTCATCTGTCTTGCTCTTCTCTTGCCCGAGGGGATGGTTAGGTGGGTAAGATGGGTCGAGGGGAAAAAAAGTATGCGAATCAGCAGCACATGCAGTAGTTTTGCAGCATGATGAATGTGTATTTACAGATTCGCATGCCTCACATGCTTTTGCTGCCAAACAAGTGTAGCCCAGGCGCCGCCGTACACGTGCGTACCGGCAGACCATGAATCAAGCGAACGGGTGTTTTGTATTTTCCAGCAAACGTGCTTACTACTCTCCTACACACAGGCGAGTCAGTAAAGCAAGTAGGCCAGTAATCGTCTGTTATCGGTTTACAAATTAATGTCAAGCGGTAACATTGTGTGAGTCTTTGAAAACAAATCAGAACAAGGTAAAGTAATAATGATGCTATAAATAAATTACGGCTAGTTCCTTCTTACAGTGAGACGGTTCCTGTTTTAAGTGTAATTATGGAAAACAAATTTTATCAGTCAATTTCAGTCAAATGAAACATTAACACAACATTGATGAACAAGCTAAGTAAACAGAGTTACTTCGATTGTACTTGTAGAGCAACACCACTGTCATTTGTTTTTTAAAAATATGAACAGTAACTGACTGATTTTTTTATGGTTTTCATGTTTCTTTGAGATGCGCCGTTTATGATAGTAAAGTAACATGTGCATTTAAGGACTTATGGAAGGTAAATATATTTTTAGAGTCTGAAAACCGAATCAAAAACCCTGAACTTAAATTTTAACTCCAATGTCACATTCAATTTGGTACGAAATAAACGTCACAACGTGCGTACAACACAAACGCCAAAACCTTCTATTAACAAGTTTAAGAAACCATGAGATAGTTCTTAAAAAATATTTTAACAATTGTTTCAAGGTAAGAATCATTTAAATCGGCAAATTCCAGACACATTGCATACTTTTAGGCGCACTGAGCACAACGAAAACAGGTAAACATGTACAAACGGGTACATCTTAGTTTAAACGCATATTTTCTTGCCTGATTTGTCTAGTCTATGTAAGGGTGTGATTTGTAACATTAATTTAAATCTATTTGTATGTACAAAACCGTGATAAATACTTTAAAGTAAAAATTCTACTCGCCTGCTCTCTGAAAGGACAGCAACCCTCTCAACTCAATCCCGTAAAGTAAACTTAACAAATTTCCTCTGTCGAAGTGCAGCAGCCAGTGAACGAAAACCATCGGTGCACAAGTAAACTGCTCCCTCCTATCTCTCTTCCGTCAAGCGCAAATGGCATCGATTGACATGCAAATGAATTGCTGTGGGACGAATCTTATCGCACTGGGAACGTCCGCACCGCCACCAGCGCCAGCACCAACAGCACGAACGTAACGACAGCGCTGCTTCGCAATCCTTTACTACCTTGTATTGCTGCCGGATGTTCGCCTGTAAAAAAAGGGAGAAAACGGTTGCGTTGTTTGTTACCCATCCACATGCATATGCCGCCCAGTTTGCAACAACGTTCTTCATGAGTATCCCATTCCCAGGAACTCTCGGAATGGCAGACGGCAGAGAAGCACCGCGAAACAGAAAGCACATTGTGGCGAAGTGGCGAGCAATTTGCAACCGTAGCCGCGCGAGAAATGCAAAGATAGTAATTTCAATCAGGCAAATCGCACTGGCTTACGGGGTACGGTGGCGCGTTACTCAATCTCCTTCGCCGTGCGAGCGATAAGGCAAATTGCCACTTACCATTAAGCACATGAACGTGTACCGTCATCGGGTTGGCGGTCGACGGCAGGCACGTGTACTTGCCGGAGTCGGTGGACCTGGCGCGCTGGATCAGCAGATAGGAGGTCGTTATGTCGCCCTTTTCCGTGATCACCGAGACGCCGCCACGTGGCGAATCGTAGTTGATTTCCTGTAATGATGGAGCGAATGATGAGGTTAGCCAAAGGGCCGCTTTACAAAGCGAATGCGACACGAACTCATGCCAAAAGAAACAGAACGAATGAAAATGGAAAAGAGAGCGAGAGAAAGCACAGTAAAAATAAATTCCTTAAAATAGTAATATTCACAGATTACATTCCATACGACGCTTCGATTTGTTTTATTTAAGTTTTGTGATCGTGCAGTCTCCCGCAGCGCCCAAAAAGGCAGAAAGCTGAAATGAAACAGCCCTGGAATGCTATTTTCAACGGTCGTGTAGGAGCCTAGAAGTGTACCACTTCTCGAAAAGGAAGCACAAAATGCGCCTTACTCTAGTCAACCTTAAAATAGGCTTAGGCATCATCGACCAGATGCCATGAACCGCCTTACACACAAAGCCTCCTAACAACCCGGTGCTGTTTGTTCTATTTTCGGTGACGCACAAGACACCATCGTCGGAAGCGACTGTTCCATTCAAGCTTCACTGGAAGCGGAATACATCAAAAAGATCTTTCTTTTGTAGCTTACGTTTGCCATGGAAAGATGTTGTGACCGTTTGCCTGTGGCCCGGTGAAAGTGATAGTAAAGTCAAGCCGACTGACAGAAACCACCAGTCGTGGTGACATTCATCCGAAAATTAAACTCATTTTGAGTGTTTACAGGCCGAAGTCTAGTAGGGGTTGAATGGTAGGTAGAGTGTGACTTTCATGCGTATTCGAGCGTTGCCTAAAGATGAATGACGAAGTACAATATACCTTGTTTGTGTGAATTTGAGTTACAAACTCGATTAAGGCTAACAATAGCATACTTTCAGGCGCAAAAGAGTGGAAGCATAT
The DNA here is from genome assembly GCA_000349105.1 of Anopheles epiroticus. Classification (NCBI taxonomy): domain Eukaryota; kingdom Metazoa; phylum Arthropoda; class Insecta; order Diptera; family Culicidae; genus Anopheles; species Anopheles epiroticus. The sequence goes on along the minus strand of KB671998.1, from coordinate 70,249 downwards.
TAAACGCCTGAATTCATGCAATGTGTATAACAAAATTATTCTCTTTCATCTACGCTCACCTATTTTTTAGTTTTTCCGTACAATTTAGTATCCCAATGATTTGAAAATTTAAACTAATTTTTGGCCATACCATAATATACGACTACCAGAAACACTAAATTATAACAGCAAAAACTCGCCACAGTCCCTGCACAAATCGAATCAATTAACGCTCTATTTGCTCCTAATCCATGCCGCATAATTGGCTGCTACCATTCGCTTCAAATTGTGCGTTATTAAGCCTCATCCCGTGCGTACACCGCAAGCAAACAGGCTTCACCACTTTTAAAACTAAACACATAAACGATCAACCCGCGGGAAGGTCCCCGCCGACCCTGCGCTCCTACAATTAAGCAGTGCCTGCACCGGTGGCCGCCAGTTGGCGTTTGGTGCTGCACGAAACAACGACCGTACCGCATCAACTCCCAACTCCACCAACCGGGTCCAACCAGGTAAATTGCTTCATTTTGTTACCTTAAAAGCAAACATCGATCTCTCACCCGCACACGTGCCCGCCACCGAGCTAACGTTCTCGCGACCGTTCGCGGACGGAGAACACGAAATTGCACTCTCGGGGCTGGACAGCATCGAAGGAACAGAGAAAAAAAATAAAACATTACCTCAGTGCAATTGAGTTGCAAATTATGCTAACGATAGGGCCGCATTAAATCGAGTTTGCACTTTATGGGTGAAATAATTCACGGGTGAAGCGAAATACAAACAGGAAAGTCACAAAAATGTGTGCAAAAAGATGTTTTGCTTTAAACATGAGATCATTTAAATTTACGTTGAAAAATTGAGATACAATGGAAGGATTTAATGGGAAGCTCTTGAATGCTAAAGCACTTCGATAAAACGCATCTTCATGGAAATGACGGTGAACATTCTTTTATAAAAGCATTACTCAAGAACAAAGCGTTTTAGTTTTAAACTACCATAAAATTAAACTGAACACAATTACACAAACAAGCGAAACGCAACCAGTACTTACCTCCCCATTATGGGTCCACTGTATCAATGGCGGTGGTTCGGGCAGATGCCTTACAATGCAGGTAAGGTTCACCGTCGACCCAGTGTCGATGTAAAGATCCGGTCCTCCAATAATGGTCGTTATGGGCTCTGTAAATTGAAAAACACCGTGAGGAAGTCGGGTTTAAATTTGCACCAGCGGCACGGCCCCGCTTCATGAAATTTCGGGTAGTTTCAGCTTAAACGGAACGGGTCGAATCACTTCATCGCTTAGGCAACGTTTACTGCTAATTATTTTCCAGCAACGTTGCACGCTGCAAGCGCAAGCTGAGCTGCTCCATCGTAGATTGAGCAATGTTTGTTCAAAGTGCATAATTTATCAATCATACCATCGACCGCCCCGCTCCATCACTGGCAAGGGAGGGCACACACACCGTGAGGTCGTTTCGAACCGTCCGCACGGGCAGGGAGGCTATAGATTACATCCAGCTGAGAGGTGTTTATTAATTTCTCAAGACTCAAGACACACATCCCACCGGTGTGCAGTGTGCCTTTATTAGCCGAGCGATGCAGATTCTCCGTTCGGTTGGTGGCAGCCTGGGACACCCAAGATGCCGTCCCATTACAGCAATAATGGCCACCCGCTCTTCGGACCAACACCAAGCCACAGGACCGTGCGTAAATCTTGCTGCAGTGATGTGCTGCCCGTCATCCAGCGACTGTCCCTGCCAAGCCTACGCCATCACACCGTCCGATGAGATAATTTATTCGCCGGCAGCCTTTCAGCATGCATGATGTTGCACGCTCTCTGACGTGGAAAACTGTTGACGCACACATTATGGGGTGCTTTTCTTGGGACCGAGGTCGTTGTTTGAAGGGAAGTACCCCGTGTACACAGCGTCACCGAGATGCGCCTGGGAATTCGCCCGTGTAATGAAATTCCACATCAGCAGCAGTAGCAGCAGCCGGGATTACATTTCCCTAGCCGCTGCGAACTGCCTCCCCACGTCGGTAGCAGCCACCGATGCGCACATGATGGATGATAATGGCCTATGATTTCCACCGGGAAATCGCTTATCGCTTTTTATTAAGCCACTAAAAGGTTGGTTTCTCGCGATTCGCTTACATCCCGCTCAGGGTGGTGTGGAAGGGGGATCAGTTGTTTTCCAGTTTGGGGACTTTCACTGGGAAGGATGGAAATTCCCTGTTTCCTGAATACTTTCAAACACAGTCTCAGCAACGAAACTTCCTTTACAACTGGGGAGAAAATTCGAAATCTAATGAACGTTTAATTGCCGTATAAACGACCCACAAGGTACGGCATCTTGGCCCGATAAGGATGCCTTTCTCAAGACAGAGTAAAAAGCGAAGCTCGCTGGCATCACGCTCAAGGGGAGTCCAATATAATTAGTCTATCAATCTTGCTATGGAGTGAAAGCTGGCAAAACCACCGCTGGGGACACTTCACCTTTTCGAACAAGAAATTTGTGGTTGCTGCCTGATCGCTCGTACACACAGTACTCTTGCTTTTTCCCCAGAAAGTGTCACACTTCTTGGCATTTACTCCAAAAATATTTAACCGAAATTGAGACAGCCTGGCTCGAAGGGCCCAGCACAGCCAACAAATCCAATCAACAAATGCTCGTGTTAAATTGGTTCTCGATATCACTTCCCATAAAAGGAAAAATCATAGGGATGGAAAAGCCGCTGCCCTCTGGTTAAATGGATCCATCGACCGCCGCCCATCGTGGTAGGCAAACAAAAGGGCCGCTCCACCACACGTCCTGCACACTGTGTGGTGCAGTTTCGTCTACGGAAGCTCCTGGTGGGGTCGGGAAATGTGACCGAAGGCATTCATTGCGCCTGGGGAGCGATGTCGATACACTCTGCCAATAAACAACTTACCAACAACCGACAGCATCATGGAGTAGCCGACTGGCGGTGTCGTGGAGATTTGACACTCGTACACACCGGAGTCTCGCTGTTGCGGGTATAAGACCTATTTTTTGAGTAAAAGAAAAGAAGGAGAAAGCGATAAAACACAGTGTTAAAGTGTGTGATTTTGAAGAAAGACCTGGAAGAAGAAAACGAACACGGTTTGGCGATTGGAAAATTTGACGCATTTGAACGAAAACACAACAAAACATTCACTTACGGCTCCGGCAAACCGGTCCGACGCGGTAAGGAAGCTGTACAAAGGAACATTATGCTCATATCCGGCCTACACCACAGTGCAACCTACCCTCCCAAAGGCCCCAAACGTACGATAAGCCATCAAGATTGCGTATTTGTGGTGTGGTGGAAAAACATGATACGATACGATCGGATTTCATCGGATTGGAACTTCGGTTGTGGTTTTTTCAAAGTTGGTCTGATGCGTGTTTTTTTTCTGCTGGTTTGAAAAATCCTTCCTTCCTCGTGCCGGAACAACCCGCCAATGGAGGGAAGGGTAACACTGGACGGATAATTGAGTTGCTGGGTTTTTGGAGAAGGTTTTCACTTTGTGCTGGCGAAACTTTATCCTCTACGCCTTACTCGAGAGCCGGTACGTGTATCGGGTGAGAGAGGAAGAACGATGCATGCGGTGTGTATATTTGTAGGCGCACACGTTCTTTCCAACAACGTCTTAAAACGCCCATTGAAAGGCAAGCGTCGAGCCACGGTTTGCGTTTCTGATACTTAACCGTCGTGAAAAAAATAAATAAAACGATGCTACCTTCCTCAAACGATACGTATTGTTTGTATCAAACTGTTTTTATTTGATTTCCTTTTGATTTGAAAATGTTTCTGAGCTTGACTGAAGTGTTTGTAAACTAAGAAGGAAATGTTTGGCTTTCTGTTTGATGAAGGTAGCAGGGTGAAACAACCTGAACTGATTTATTTTTACGTAAATTAAATTCATTTTGAAGAGCTTAGTTTGGCAATTATGAAGCACTTGTGATACACCGCCTAAAGCTATGCAATCTGCATGTAAATTCACTCTACTTTCGTTTAAATTATCTAGAAATCTGAAAAAACGTAATGTATCAATATTACTAGAACAGAACCGGTAACTTTAATTTCATCAATTCCGTTCCAAGATTCGGTTGATACTACCGAAAGTTTCATTATGGAACATTAATAAAGATTGCTCTATTAAACGGTATAAATTTATTCTCGCCCGCCACCGCCAAAGGTCTCACCCGGAGGCAAGAGCTCCTCGAAACAAGGCATTAACCACATTACCACACCATTGAATGACCAAATACGTGTAACCCCATCCTAATCCGTCCACTGATCGGATTTGCGGGCCGGCGGGCTTTCCGGAATCCCAATAAAGCTGACACGGCCATCAGCCAACGGCACTCACTAGCAAACCTGCGCCCATAATCGGCCAGATTACCGGGGTTAATGAAAATCTTAACCGAACGTGGCACACGACCTTGCCGATGGCACGCCCTAACCCACGAACCAGCCAGCAACCAGGAAGAGCACGACCGTCTTTTTATGGCCACGATGGGAACCATAATTTGATGCGGCATATTGGCACCGGGGACAGCTTTTATGCCGTCAAATAACTTATCAAGCTCATTATCATGAATAGTAATGAGCTTTGTGGGGAAGGACTCTGGGGAGCCTCTGCGTCGTGGCCGTCGCCCGTTGCCACCAGCAGTAGTAAGACACTCCGAAAGCTCAGCGCCGTCTCTCAAGCCTCAGACTCACCTTCAGCGACCAGTCGTCCAGCTGGGGATTGTGCACGCTCTGGTAGCGCTGGTCGGAGGTGTACGTCGCCTTGCCCACCGTCAGCAGATGCAGATCCCGATGCCGTATCCAGGACACCTAACAAACATCGGGAGGAAACAAAGCGAAAGAGGCTTAATTAAATCAACTGTTTCCGGGCTGTGTTCCTTTTTTTTTCCTTGCTGGGCAACGACCCACTTACCGTGCGGTTGCCGAGGTTGCGCACGCGACAGTTGAGATAGGCCGTGTTGCCCACGAGTGCGGTGACGTTGCGCGAGGCCGAGATGTCAAAGTAGGGCCCCCGGTCGAGCGGATTTTTCGCCGCGTCGTCGTCCAGCTCGGCCTCATCGAAGGAGGACGTCTGGAAGTAGTGTCTCGGTGGGGTGTACGTGTGCGGCTCGTCGATGTCGACCAACTGGGAGCGTGAGAACTGACCTGCGAAATTGACAGAAAGGATTAGGCGGTGCTGCCGACAACCGTACGATGCACGCTTCGACGCTTTGCGCTGGGCAATGGTCTTCCTGCCAACAGCAGATTACACCGGTGCCAGTGCTTCTGCGTGTCGTCATTGATTGGCGGACTGATTTGTTATGTATTAGTTAGTGTATAAGGGGAAACTGGTTAAGGTGTTGTAATTCTGTCTTGACATGAGTAAGAAGTCGTTTTTCTACATTGAGCATTGATTTTTTGCTACTGTATAGTAAAAATGTATACATCCTATATGGTTTTACTGAAGATTTGCTGTACAGATTGCATACCTTAAGGCAAGCTGGGACTGTATTACGTTAATTTCGATTGTTCTTTTTCTCAGTTTTAAATTTTTGGAATACTTATATACATAAAGTTTGAATGGTATTCTTAAAATGTCAGTTACATGTAAAGAGACAAATATTATTCAGATTGCATAAATTAAGGCGTTTTAATAGCCCTTATTATTTTTTTTCTAAGTACAATGAAAATGAGTTGAAGTGCAAATAATAAATGTGAACACACTCCTATTGTAATGAAGAAGACACGCTTCAACGTAAGAACAAGTAAACCTGCCTCGAATATACTCACCGTAGCTGATGTTTAGGAGAATCATCACAACCGCTATTTGCTTCATAGTTCTCATGTGTCAACCCAATCCATATTCTGTAACGAAACGCAAATAAGATCCATTTACTAAGGCACAAAACCGCTCATCCATTCACCGTCTAACGAGCTCACGCTAATGCAAATTCTTAAGTACAAACGAACAACATAACCTCAAACCGTACAGCAAAACAACACCATAAGCACACCGGAAAAATAAAGCTGTCGCTTTGCGTGAGCGCGCAATGGGGTAAAATATTCCAGCCTGAGCTCCGTTAAAATGCAAGCTTTCGGGCGTCGCTTGCTGGCTCGTGCAGCTCATTAACACGGCGCAGCAATGTTTCGTTCTGCCCGTGCTAAGCCCCAGCACTCCGGGTACGGGTGCGCCCTGTCTGCCTGCTTCCGGTGTCCTTAATTTATCGCTTGCCATTCCGCTGAAATACGGTTGAAATGAGCACATTTTTCTTCCCTCGACGCGCTGCCAAAACCTGCCCCCGTCAAGGTGAAACCCGACAGGCGACAAGCAAAACAAACAAATTCCACCCAGGTGAAGGAACACATTTCTAACAATAAAAATAACGACGGTCGGTGTGAACCCTTCGAAACGCAAGACACAACGCTCAGCATCGACACCCGGGACTTATGGAGGAGCAGAAGCACCAGCACAAGGCATCTTCGGATCGGGAAAGGGAACACATCACCATGGGTGGTTTTGCAGGAAAAACCATTCGCCAGCTCTCAGGCAAACGGAAGCCAAGCTTACTGTTTGCAATATTTATAATACGTCCCACCGTTTTACACCTGCGACATTGGAACGCTCCCAAAGCAGGAGGGCATACCTCACACCGAGCCAAAAAGGTGTTGTTCTTGTGCTTCCTGCCAAACGCTCCTCGTTAGAAGATACCTCCCCAGAAAACCTCACCTTGGTTGGGGCTGTAACGGAAGCGAGGAGGATTTTTCTTGTCGCTATCAAACCACGGCTTGCGTTGATGTTTCCGTGGCATCTCGTACAAGTGAAAAACTCCTCCCCAATAAACCACCCATCATGCCGTGGTGATGATGTTTTGCTTTCATTTTAGCTCAATCCACATCGCCCGGCTTAGAAGCGTTGCAAAGATTCCGCAGTCGAGCCACCAAGCAGCTTCTTCGCTTCCCTGCGCTCGCCCAGCGCTTCCCATCGCATACACCACGAGACGGAAAAACAAACGAACCAAAAATTGCTACCATTCTGCTCTTGATCTCTTGTGCACAAACGCTTGTTCGTTCTCTTCCACCCCCTGTTCAGGACGGGAAGGTTGCGAGCTGTGAAACTTGCCCTCGGAATGTTCGGCACAATCGCCAACCTCTGACAGCTTACAGTTTTCAGCGCGAGACCCCAGAGTGCCAAAAATATCGCCGCTTTGCCGGTGGAAGGCATCCAATCTACCAGACGGGGATGCTAAACGAAGCATTTGCAAGCTTTTGCAAGCTGCAAAAGAATGTGCCGTTTCGGTGGAGTTTGTTGTTAGGTGGTATAAGTTGTTGTGTATACTTCTTCTCGCCTTGTTTCTCATTTGTTTGGCACAGGCGAAGGTTTTTGTTTTGAAAGAATGTCGACATTTTTTCGAAAAAGAAAGATTGGTTTGTTTAAAGTATTGAAGGTTTTTTCTTTCTTTTGGTGGAAACGTTATGGCTCCTATTTGCTTCAACTAGGATGTTTTTGTGCATAACTACTCCTGGTGGATAAATGGTTGTTCTCCAGGGCTGTTTCAAATAAAATTAAAGCACTTAAAAATACTGAAAACGCAATACTTATAACAAATATGTTTTGAAATTGCATACCTTTAGGCGTTTGAGATTCATTGCTTGAAAAAACTCAAAACGTTTAAGTGAATATCTCACATTCACAACAGTGCGCCCAAACAATGCGAAAAGTATTGCAATAAACATCATTCAAGTATTTTTAACAAATTTAGAAATTATTCGAACGCATACAACAAATGTACACATAAGTGTTATGTTGAACAAATGTACACTTAAGTGTTGTTGAGTGAAGTGAAGTGAAGTAGAAACAACGGCAATAGAAAAAGTAAAGACCTCTAAATGTATGCAATTGTGTTAAAAAACACTTCTTTGCTAGAAATCAACCCTTTTCACAAAACTTTGCAGAAATTAAATCGCACGAATGCGTTTAGGTATTACTCGGTATGAAAATAGGTGAAAATATTTACCAAAATAGCAAACATTTTGAAATGCATAATAATGTCATCAAAAGCCGCCGAATGCCATCAACTGCAGCACGTATGAAATATTAACCAGTCTACAACACACTGCAAAAAACAATCTGATCCTCCAATCATCTCTGGGAACTGGATGAATTTTATTCGTTTTCATAGTTCAAAGGCTCGAATTCCTCTTTTGCATGTAAACCTTAACCTTTTCCCCTGCACAAACCGAATATGTTCGCATTTCAGACGCAAAAAGACCGAAACACACGCCCAGCGGTACGAATGCAGGAAAATAAATGAGTTAACTTTTTGCCACACCCCGAAATTCTCCTCCAGATTCGCTGCTAGTGTCCGTTATGGGTGGGGAAAGTTTTTTTTTTCCTTTCTTTTCAGCTTCCTCCCGCAAAAACAAATCCCCCCAGAGACCAGGAGGCAAAACAAACCACGGAAAAACAAAGAAAAGTGAAAAAGTAACACTAAAACCACGGGCAAACGGGTGGCAAAAAAAAGACGAATCCATTACGTAATCGATCAGTGCAAGCATATTCGCACAAATTTACACCCCACTACCCTTCCATTGCTCCACCTCCCCCCCCCCCCCCCCCCCATCACCAAGCCAATGGAAAAGGGCACCTACGAGGGAGGTGAAACTTTTTCTCTCGTCGTAATGCAAATAAAAAAAATCGCACGCCCTCCATCGGTCCCAGGGAAAAATCCATGACCGATCGGCGCTTGCGGCTCCTTCCGATGATTAATGGTGCCGGAGTGGTGTGCCGGCTTTTATTTGAGTTTGCTCCCACTTTCCCGTCCCCTGCACTCCCTTCTCTTCTGCACCCTTTTTTTTACTGCTGCTTTGCCGCAACATATTCAATTGGCACCGTGTGGAACGGTGTGTGAAAAAGTGAATTAAGCAATGGGTACCCGTTGTCGGGTGACTACACGCCTTCCTAGAGCGAAACGGAAAGGATTCGCTTGCGAGATTTGCCACGCGCAGCAGTCACACTCGTTCGCTCTTCTTAAGCCCCGCTTCGGCTTGGATTTTGAGGCGAAAGCAACGAAATGGCAGCAGCCCGATTAAAACGAAAAGCGAACCATTATCGTTGCGAAATTGATGGCTGCAGATGGCAACACAGATTGTGTTTCCGCATTTTTTTTTTGTTTCCTTCCCTTTTTAACTGCGTTTGCATGATGAGAGCGAAATCCCCACAACTTCCTGTCCACAATCGCTTGCGGCCCCGGGCTGGTTTGAGGTACAGCCCTGAAATTGGGAGTGTAGCGGAAGGATACCAACACACCATATTCCTTCGGGGCTCATCAAACAAAAAGCCGGAAGACAGCAAACCCGGAACATCCGTGGACGTTCGCGTGCGGGTTTTGGCTGGAAGACCAACCGCAACTTCAGGGACTTTTGGGATAGAGTTTTGCTCCTAAATTATGAGACCACGCGGGAAATGTTCAGCTCCTGCCTGACGTTCGCGGAAATCCACGCACCGTGTACAATTTGTTCAATTATGAAGGCTTTTCACCGCGGGCGCTTGTACTAAGGAGCCCCCAAAGACTCACACTAGCGGTCTGCCATTGCGCTGGCTCGTCTTACACAAAGTGGGGAAAACTTTTATCTCCCTCCTCAAACGCACACACAGAAGGTCGTAAAAGGTTTCGGTGGATCGGTGTGGATATCGGAAACAACGGACCCCGGCCGTCCCTTCCCAAAAAACAAAAAACACAAGGCGCGTTCTCCTCCTGGCGGACATCAAAAGGAAGATTCCTACCATGGATTCTAGGGAAGAGAAGTTTCACCCCAAATTGATACCCTTGTGTGTGTGTGTGTGTGTGTTTGTGGGTGTTCAAACAAGGTTTAACAGAAAAACAACATCCCGCCCCAGGTTCCACGAAGTGAGCCACCGTTTCCGCTCTCTGCACTGCTCGTTGAGGGAAAAACTTTGGAAGCTTTCCAGCGTGGCAGTGGAAACGGTTTTGTTTGGCTCATCCGGCCTGCCACGCACCATATGTGCACTTGGGTGGAATTTCTGTGGCCCTTTTGCTTCTCCTCCACTTTCCTTCAACAACCCCCCCCCCCCCCAACACAAAAAAAGGGCCGGATCATCCCGAATCCCCAATTGAAAATAAGAAAGGTAGTAGAGGGAAAATCCCCCTACAACCTGCCATCCTTCTGTCCCGAATCGGGTTCCAGGATAAGATGTTTAGCTGTTTTTAATCTCTTCCCGTGTGCGCGTGTGTGTGTGTGTGTGTTGCTAAGTGAACTTCACTTACCACTACTACTGTCCTAACAGCAACAACAACAAAATGCCCAGAGCAGGTGTATTGTGTTGTACAAATAATGTTTGAAGAAAAGCGGCTTCCCATACTTTCTCTGCAGGGAAGCAGCACACGTAAACATGTAGGTAACACGTTTAAGTACTACACCTATGACTAACAAAGTGCCCCGGTCAAGGCAGCCGGTTCGTTCGGCAGTAAGTTATCACGGTGCTTGGTGCTGCCGGTGGGTGGATGGATGCGGGAAACGGTGTTACGCACGCACCACCTGTTCCACCGTGGGCGTGTGGATGAAATATGCTCTGCCACGTAACGCACCATTTTCCAGGAATAGCACGCTGGCTAAACGAAAGAAAAAAAAATCTGACAGTGCAAATTGCCCCACTCCGATGCCCGATCTCTCGCACACACTTGACTGCTTTTCACTTTTTGTACACTGTGTCCGCGCTCGAGGGCTATTGAACGTAATGCTATTTATCTTTTGTTCTGTTATTGCTTCACTCTTCCACCCATAAACAGGGACCCTCTAAATTACACCCACTAACGAGTGGGTGTGCGTAACGACGGGAACAAGGTAACGATAAGAAGGCTATTTTACAGCTTATGTGAGTGTTTATCCCCACCGCTAACTACACCCAGCAGTGAGAGAGAAAAAAGCACACAAATCATACGCAGTCAAGTGAGGAGTGAAACTGTTTTTAAATCAAGTAGAAAAGCTTCAACTCAAGTATTCCTATTTTACGTTTATTTTTGAATTTGATATGCATTCCAATAAACAAATGCCTGTTCGGGGTAGGAAACAATGCCCACAAAAGAGGCACCATTTAAAACACACTTCAAAGGCGTGTAAGTAAACAATTTAGCTTCTTGTTCCGTACTGTGTTGTTTTCGGTGTGCTGAAACCGCCCGAAGAAAGGAAGCGACTGTACGGTTTGTTGTAAACTGATATGACGCTTGCATGACAGCCCTTTTCAAGCAGAGCTAAATAACAAGCCGGAGTGGAAGAGGGGGAAAGAAGGTCTGGGGAGCTGTTGCTCGCGTCAACGAAATAAGGTGACAAGCCGGAATCGTTTTAATCCGTACGTTTAAGGAGAGGCTTTTTAAGATTCTTATACCATGCATATTTGAAGTTTCTCCTGGATGCGGAGCCTTTGTTATTGTTAATTTGACATTTTTATTGTAAGAATTATGAGCAATTATAACTCAAGAGAGAGTAATCCAATAAGACCTTACGCCAGATTAATTAAAGTAATAACAGATCCAAAATACTCAACAATATGTAAAAGGAAAATATTGTCATGCCTACGGCCTAATGTTAGGCTGTGTGTAATTGTTTGTTTATTTTGTAAATTTTTAACTATCTTTAGTCGTAGTAGAATAATTTAAATGACGAAACCTCCATACTATTATTAAACACGTAGTTGGAACGAGACAACTTCTATGCTTTTAAATATATGCTTATGAACGCCTAAAAGTATGCAATATCACGCAAAACGCCATGGATACTTAGATTTATTACATTTTGTGTTCTTGGTAAGTAATTTAATCTTCTCCAATATTTAGAATAAAATCTCAAGCTATTTTGTTAAGGAAATATGATATAAACATTATATTTACGAGAAAAAAACACGTTTCAAATTTCTTTAACTTCTTTTACCCTTTTACTCACGTTTGTTTCGTATCATTCTTATATACTTTTGTACAACATTTGCTTAGGTTTACAGGCCTCTTTCAACGTCTCTTTCTACTAAAACTCAAACCGACTTATCCTTCCTCCAACCGTATGATAAACGATGTACCAATGTTGACCTTCACAAGATTTACAACCCAAATGCAAAAGGCGTGCCCTCGCACGCTTCCCTCGTCAAGATTTCTGTCAGGGTTACGATGAAGAAAGCAAACGAGACGAATCGGGAAAGAGATCATTCGCAAATAAGTGGCTGTAAGCGTACCAGGCCATACCCAACATGTCGATGGCGGCACTAGACGTCCTTTTCAGCCACAGACCAAGTCACTCTTTATTAGCGCAAAAAGAAGACATTATTCTTGGAACGTAGACATTTCGTTCCACCTTCACCGCTATGTGCCAGCATTCGAGCGAGATTAAATTGTGCCCAATTTCTGGCCGAAATGCACACCCGACAATCGACACATACACAGTGAAGCTGGAGAGGAAAAACATACCCCACAAGAAACGATGAGGCCCGTTATTTGCCCGGCATAATTACGGACCGGCATCTTCATCGTGCCGTGCCCATCGAAACCAACGACGTCTGACGAACGTTTAACGATGCAGCGAGTCGCTCGCTTTGGGGAAAGCTCAAGCACAGCTAACGAGCCGTCTTCCGGTGCTGGATCGTTTCTTAAACGTAAATTACGCGCTAAAAACACATTCACTGCTCGCTCGTTTTCGCTTCTGCCGTTTGGTCGTCTTAGGTTTAAATCATTGCCACAGCGAATCATAGTTCATTACTATTTCGAAAGCAGAGCGAACGCGTTTTTTTTCCCTGTCACCCGAAGCAAAAGCTTATTTGAAATTTCAACACGCACATTCTCCATAAGGATGGTGGAAGCAGCAAAAAACAAAGAAGAAGAGAGAGAGAGAGACTAATGGCAATTACTTCACGCAGACTTGCTAAAGGCATCGCTGTAAGTCTATTGAGAAAGAAAAAGCACACAAGCACAGACATTTCCGTCCGCCATTGGCAAAAAAGCAAAATCCTTAAAACCAAGTCAGCGAAAGGAAGAAATACATCCCCACAAACATCCGGTGGAGAGGAAAAAGACGAAAAAAAACCTCTCCGCGACGAGTACTGACGCAGGGGCATGAAAAGTTATGCTTGAGAAAATTTCCACCAAAGTACGGGAAAAAGCGGCGAAACGGACCGACAAGTTTCGTTGCGCTTCCGAGCAAGTATACGATACTTCCTGCTCTCGGTATTTGTAGGAAATCTGATTAAAATGGAACATTTTAACTACCGAGCCACCCGAACCCGATAGGAAATTCAATCCGGGCCCGTCTGCCTAAAAGCTGGACCGGAATGGACAGTGAGTAGAATGTTGATGAGCTTTCGAGGCGATAGGCAAAACCCGTGCTGAGGCATCGGTTCCGGGTTCATAAGACAAGAGTTCGTTGCAAGTCCTGCTTAATGGAGTGATGTAGTACTGTGAATAATAGAGTTGCTTTCATCTGTTCAAGTTTGTCTAGCATTTGATCTCGTTTTGTGCTAACAGAAAGCGAATGTCAAGCGATAATGATAGATTTGCAATTACTGCGGATTGTTTTGTGCACAGTGGGTGTGTGTTAATTCTTGCCATTCAAAATCCATATCATGAATCCTAAACTATTTTTCCCAACAATCTGCATATTTATTATGAGAGGTTTTGAAAAAAGCTCTAACAGATTGCATGCTTTTAGGCGTTATAAAACTTATCATGACAATACATTCTTCAAAAAAGTTCAATAAAATCCTAACGTGTTTTTACAACAATATCAAACAATAAAATAAATAAAAGACATAGTTAAATCTCTTTAATGTGTATTTTCATATTTTTAAGTGTCAATCTCTTCTGTAGATGGTTGAGCCATGAGAAAAATATGGCTCGCAAGAGCCTAATCAATTCATAGTATTCATTTCACGCTAAAAATTAATTTGTTTAATTTATTAAAATTTACCAACCTATTTCCTTAAATAAAAAGGTTCCATTTAAACTGAAATATAAAACCATCCCTTTCGAGGACCTTTAAAAATCTATTAAACGACCGACGCACAACACCGTATCATCTGTGTCAAAACCAGCAGAGTACTCGCTCAATATAGCCCCATAAACTACTAATTTACCAGGAAAGCAAATACCATCCATTCCTCTCCCGCCGTTCTACGGCGTGGCTCGCAAAGTGTGCTTAGCTTTTCCCATCATACAGCTCATTAATTTATCATCAAGCTAACCGGTACTACCTCCTCCTGCTTGCGTACATTCCGAACATCGGTACGGTACTGCCACTCCATCCTAAAGCCCGCCTCACGAAGCGGCAGCCTCAACATAAAGCTTCCCGCAAAAACCGTACGGAAATGGATTAATGGTGCCCGAAACTGTTCCGGCGAGGAGATAGACAATGAGCGTGGGAGAGACGGACGGCAAAACAAAACTAAATAAAAATAGCCCACTCGATGGCGCCCCGGCATTGCTACTTCTTTTTTGGCAAACGTTTCAGATGAGATGCAGTCTTTTCCCTTCGTGTGATTCGTCTCTCTATCGTGCTCGTTCCTCGGCCTGTCTCGTTCAGCCGTGCCGTATCGTAGCACCGAAACGAAACCTCGGGCAAACCCACGAGTTAAGGTCAGGCTCGATCGATAGTAGCACACAAACCGACGGGCAGATGAAGTTGAAGTGACGCCAGCTTCTAGGGAAACGAAACGGTGCGGTTTGAATAAAAAGGTATTCCTGTGTACTGCGCGCAAATGGTAGTGAAAGAAAGGTTATAAATTAATTTTACATCACTTCTGACGTAATGGTGAGGGAAGGAGAGAGAGACCGAGAAAAATGAGAGAAATAAAGTTGACGAGGAAACACGAAGCAGACCTTGGCTTTTTCCTGGAATGTTGCAACAGCCTTCGTAAGCTCCATGTAAACTTTTACTCATAATTTTGTGAAGAGTTCAAAAAAAGGAACAAACCCGCAGCAAATTGTTTAATACAATCTCCCAACAATTTCCTTTCCCGGCCCCTGCTCTGCTCTGATTAATTAAATTCTGCCGCGAATAATTTCAACCACGACAATAATTAAGCAAGCTCCTCGACCCCATGGTGAGAGAGGTGGTGGTAACGAAAAGCCTCAAACCGTAAAATTATAAAACTTGCCCTTTTGCCTACCAGCGTTGATCGTGCGAAGCAACATACCTTTTAAAAAATGCTCATGTTAATCGTTTCCACTCGCTTCCGGGGCCGAAGTTCCACTTCACCGGCAGCAGCGAAGGACCTTTAAACGGTGCAGTTAATCCTTGAAACATCCATTATACTCTTTGTTTTGCCGTTTTCCCCCCCGTGCGCTTTGTTGCCTATTTTGTACCGTTTGAACAGGTCGGACGAGAGAAAGGCTCGCCTCACGCTCGCCAGCACCCCTTTTTTCTATTTTCACACGCAACAAGCAACAAGCACCCTTGCACCACACAAGCACACCGTTTGAAAACTCCTCACTGCCACGCTTCTTACACTTTCCGGTTGGAAAAGTGTTTTCCTTTTCCGCGCACACTTCCTGGTTCACTCTTCACAAACGACAGCAACGAAAACAAAAAAGAAATGAAATTGAGACAAAAGTTGAAACACGACACAGCCAAAGTAGATGACAATTTACACCTTCCTGCCAGCGGGCTTCGGTTCGGGATGGGTTGAAAAGGGGCGTGGGATTAAACTCGTTTTGAACTTTCCGTTCCGTTTTTAATACTTTTATGCATGGGAATGGCGGTGTACAAGGGAGCAAAGGAAAAAGGCTTCCACTCCGAACCAGGATCCGATGAACCGGGCAAGGCCGACCATCATCATTTTTCCACCTCAATTAGTTTGACGCTGTTCTGCTGTGTGCGTGTATGCTTTTCGCGCCGGTTTTTCCGTTCCGCTTGGCCAGCGAAACGGTGCCCTTCGAACGGTCGATAAAGTGCCCTTTCCCTGTCACCGGCCGCCGTTTGGATGCTGTTGAAGTTTTGTCTGACCTTTTACACTGTTCACTTCACCCGCTCGGTGGTGCGCCCTGCTGTTCTTCTCTAAACATGCGCCTCGGTGATGGATTTTATTTTCCTCGTGTTTGGAAAGCCTTCTCACTGCGTGTGGCCCACTCAAAACAACCGAACCAACTGGCAAGACAAACAATGTTTTTTTTTCTTTTTTGCTGGTGCTTTCTCCTTGCTTTATATATTATGATTCGGCGTAAAATCTAATTTTGTCAATTCCTGGAAAATAACGAACATCGGTCTGTTGGAGAAAGCCTACAGCATCCACGCGCGCGCACACACACACGCACACACACATACACACAGGTTTAGCTTTATGACATTTTGCACAGATACGGCTACGCGCGATGTTAAAGTATTCCCGTCACTTTAAGCCATACGACGGTTTGCTTCACAATCGAGCCGATGCGTAACGAGCACGCATAAGCAACGCACAAACGCAAACTCAATCAGGAACGGTGCGTACATCCGCACAGGCCTGCCTGCCCTCCCAAACGGAGGTGAGCGCTCACAGCCCAACCCAATCGCGAACAATCACTGAACCAACTTCACAATTCGTGGAATCTGCACCGCGCTAAATCACTCGATCAGCTGAGGAATCAAATTTTCCGCACATACTCCTCATTTCCCTCACAAGCGACGACGAGGACGTTCTGTTAACGCCCTGCGGCAGCCACGGGGGAAAAAACCCGGTGCGCCACCTTTAATGTTGCCTTGCAGCACGCGCTTTTTCCCAGGCTCACGTAATGCCTCCACCTTGCCGACGGTGGGACGGGTCGGGGTTGGAATTTTCTCCGTAACTCCCAGCCTAATCCGGCTAGGGATAACGATGGTGACGCTGGAGGTGGATAGACACCGACAAGAGGGAGAGACACTTTTCTTACCCACCCCACAACACGCACGATGGTTCGGTGCCACCGAAATCTAAACGCGGACGCAACGCTTCTTAGCGTTCGTAGCAGCTTCGGTTGATTATGCGAACAGACTGACGGGCACGGTCAGCACTCACGTACGCCTCGACTCGCTCGCTGACGTTGTGCATCGTTCGGGCAGTGTTTACATCGTTCAGAGAGCGTACGAGAGGGTGAGAGAGGCTGGTGAGCAGTGAGTTCCTTTCACTGACAGTATGCTCACCGTGAGCAAAGCCCACAACTTCGTCTCATGTTCATGGTGCAGGATTGGCTTTCACTATGCCGTTGGGATAGGTACAGCTTCAGCAAACCGCTGTTCAGCAAGCATCAACAAAACAATGCTCACTGCTATTCAAGGTTCATTCGTGAAGGACTGCTTCGCGTTGGTGCGCATGAGCTATGAGTTCCGAAATCAGATGACACTTCGTAAAGGACTGTTTACGGCGAGGTGCAGTTGACGGAAGAGCACTCTGGCGGGAAATAAAAGTACCAAATTGTTGTGTTCATTTATACACGATTTCTTACCGTGCAGACGAGAAGTGAAGGATAAGAAAAATCGAAAAGAAACTGATTCTTAAGCATTTAAATAATGTTTGACGAACAGGTTAAATAATATATATATGTAAGCTAAAAATCTGATCTAAATTACTTACAAACTGAATTACACCTGTACAACATAAACGCCTACAACTATGCAAACAGCACAAATCATTTACACTCAAAAATCTATTTTACCAAACTGAACGATTTGTGCGTGGGAATTACGTATAGATTTGTTTTAAACTCTAAACATTATTTTACCAATTTTATTCTTATTGAGTATTCATTTATTTATTTATTTAAAAGCAATTCTTAATTTTTTCATGTTTGAGCATTCTTATTCGAGGAGATTGAGGCCAGCAGCACATTTTAAAATGTGACCAAACAATCAAATCCGCTTCAGAATTTTCCTTTTTGTTTACCACATTATTTATGCCTGCAGCACAAGTTTTTATGTTTCTTTTCTATTACTACTTAGAAGCAAAGAAAATATTATGTTGCATACTTTACGGCGTCTGAGGTCTACAGCCACTAAGGCATGTTTCAAATCAGTATGAAAGACTGATCTGAATTTATGATTCAGACACACGAAAAACAGTCAAACAGTCATCGTGATTGTACAGTTATTATTTCGTTAAGCGCTTTCAATCGCCTCGAAGTATGCAATTCACCATCAAAATATTGTTTTTAGTTAAATAACTGCATTTCTTAACATTTTAAAGCCATGAAATGCATTTCAAATCAAAGGATTATTAGTTAAATGACTTCAATCAAACCACCGTGCTGGGACACGAAGACATGAGAAAGTTTTCACTCTCGGTAGCCGACTACGGATCATGCAAGATAATAACTAACCACAACCCTTTGGCGCTCTCCGCAACAGCACATAACCTTTTAGTTTTATGGCGTTCTGGGGTGCAGCAAACACACTTCAAAGCAACTTCACCCGGCGTCACCCTGTGTCTTCATCTTTGTTCTTGACGAACTTCATCGTCGCATGAAATTAATAGCTGCACAGTGCTTCATTGGCCTGTTTCTCACCCCCTCCCTAACAACAGAGCTGTTGTGCAACGTCCAACGTCCGTCACTGCCCTCTCCATGTCCCCTTTGCTATCCTACCATCTTCATCACACAAATCATAGATCGATCCAGCCTGTCGGCAACACCTGGACACGAATGCCAGCATGGCAAGCGCGCCCAAGCAGAACATAATCACCGATGATGAACTGGCGACATTAAATTTGAGGTCGGTCTTGATCCAATTATACAGAACAGCAAACCATCATTCTGCTCGCGCCACATCGGCCCGAGGGGTAGCTGTGGTGAGACAACAAAACGGACCCGCGAATAAACAACGAGCGGTATTGCTGATTAGTTCGTCTAGGTTGGCAGCCCGTCGATCGCCAGCCCCTTTGTCAGCGTCCGCAGCGCACAGTGTGAGCTGCAAAACCACAAAACCCTCAAAACTCTATTCAAGCTCTGGTCTCGGGCTCGGCTTTCAGCCTTTCGGGCAGGTTTGTTAGGGCACATGACGGCCACCCGCCCCGGAATACCGAATTGCCATTGATTGCGGTCGCGTTTTGCTCTGTTGACACTAATTGGAGAAATGCACAGCACAGAGACACGAAGCAAAAGAACCTGACTGTCCGTATCATGGGGCGTTTGAGAGGGCAAAACCCCATTAGCGGTATTGAGACACAATCGGTAAGACTGTATTGAACGGCTGGCAGCTCGAGCCGAATGGATAAACATAATTCAACATGTTCCGTGGCAAAGTGCATTGGCATAGCCACCCGGTTTAATTTCGCACACAAATCGCGAAGCCATCAATTTGAAATGCAAATAGCAATCGACAAACCTTACTTCTCTTTACGATCCTCCTTTTTTATGATAAAGTGTTGCCTTTTAGCGTGCCTTTTTACTCTTTTAATTACATGCAGCACCGTCCCTCGCGAGCAGCAGCCATTTGATTGCCACATGCATAATTTTCGTTGATTATTTTACGACTCAGACAAAAACTTTACGACTTTTTGTGTGAGTGTATGAGTGTTTTGATTTGCTGAAAACGTCTGAAAAAAACATCTCAGGTATTAAACGTTAAATCAAGCTGCGTCTCGGACTGTTCTTTATTGTTGCTCGATTGCACTCACACATCAAACGGGCCCAATGTGCATGTGCCTGACGGCGGCTAATTAATATAGCACCCCGGCCTGCCAGTCTCGGAAAATATATGCTGCTGTCCCTGCTCCCCCTTCCCTACTCGCTCACCTCATGAATAATAAAACACTAGCCCAGACATCGCACGGGAAAAGAGCAGCATGCAAGCTACACATTAACAAATAAATATTAACATTTACAAATGAATTTCATTTCGCTTTAACAAGCCTGTTTATGCACGCAAACGAAATTACTTTTAAACTAGAAATAATACACCGTACAATGTAAGCTCTACGAACAGTTAACAGGCTTACAATAATGATTAGGAAGAAAAACAATTTCGCCAGAATAAGATAAAAAGAGACAGAGGGGCGCTTATGCTTCCCACAAATGTATTTCAATACATACATCTGCAATGATAACAGCCATTCTTCTCTGGAAGCGAGTACAAAATCAATTGAAATAAAGCGTCCCATTCACGCTTCAATATCAAAAACTACTCCAATTAGTGTAATTTACACCATAATAACAATTTAATCGTTTCCGTGGCACCTTTTCATCGCTCCTATTTGCTTCTGCTGAGGAGCTATTTTTCCAACGCTCTGATTGTTCGACTTTTGTCTGCGTCTATCACCTTGCAGGACTGGTGTTTACGGTAGACGGTGTCCCCGAGCAGCTCGCTAATTAGTGGCACCTACTGATGAGTGAATGCTAATTTATGTTTATGCAATTAGAGCCAATCCAAAAGGACTTACCAACGGAAACAGCGACTCAGTACACTTGGCAAAGGAAAAACAACCGGCACGCGTAAAATGGTAACTCCTTTGTAAGGGTACCTTAGGAAAATGTTTCCAGCAGTGGCTTAAGCACTCTTTTACCCTGACCACTCGGAGCAAGGGTAGAGCTTAATGTATTTTTGTTAGGTAAAAGCATTTGCACTCTTAGTATAGAGCAAAAAAAAAACATCTAAATCAAACACTGCATCACTATGGAAAGTGTATGTAAAAAAAACAAGCTTTCCTTCCAAATTGTTCAACCTCGATAATCCGCTATTTGCGAGCGCCATACTTCATCTCGACCTGGCGCAGGGCCTCGCAGCAGGAAACGCTTCGAATTAATATCCAACTGACGTCTAATTACACCCATCGTGGTGGTGGAGCGAAGCAAAAAGCAAGGCGCCAAGCGAAGAACACGTACCGGCAAACTCATTTGGGCGAGCGAAAACCCGCGTCCATCCATTTTCGGGGCAGCCCGGGAAAACCCCGCAGATCCGGGACACTAATTCCAATAATCCAACCGATAATTGCATTAAAAACGGCCACGACCCTGGTTAAGGAGTGTGTGCAAAAAACTGGTCCCTTGCCTGGTGGAAGGGCAACAAAACGGAATGAAGTAGAGAAGGAAGATGCAAACAAGAAAACACAATCAGTTCCGCTAGAACACCGAGGACGTGCGAAAGGAAGGTGCTAGGAGAAAAAAAAGAACAAATCTAACCAACGGTGAATGGTTTTACGGAAGGAACGAAAGATAAAATTAAACAAAGTGGCCAAAAGCGGAAGAAAAATAAGGGTCCGTTTTATCAGTTGACAGCAGCATTGGAGTTGCAACTGGAGCAGGCCAACAAAAAAAGGCAACTAATTCGGGGCACCGGGGACTTGACGGGAGCGTTGGGCGAGGGGAAGAAATCTTTAAACTCGGATTCGATTTGCGGTCGAATTTTGTGGATTGAAATTCTTAATTATTTCGATTGAGAATTTTGGACAGGGAGTTCTAGAGGGTTCATTTTAATTCCATTTCTACTTCTGGTCGTTTTGGAGGTTCGTTTGGGTAGTGAAGAAGGAATAAATCAACGTATTTGAATTTGTGCAATATTTCATACGTTTTTTCCCCATGTGAACCAAATGTTGCATTCTTATTCTAAAATTTAGATTACCACATTCCAATTGTCAAGCAATGGTGCTGCTTCAATGCTTCCTTTTTTTAGCACATAGAGATGAAGCTATGAATTCCAGATCCTTCGCTACCCTGGCTAATAAATTAAACATTTGCGATTCATTTTTCCATCCAGTGGCTAGACCCAAGTCTACCGAAGCTCTTGCATTCCCACGCGTCCCCATCAATGCGAGAAACTGCCAGCAAAATATGTCTGGCATAAAATCAATCGAGCAAATTAGGCTCCCCCCTCCCCGTGCGGCATGCCGAGCAGTCTCATAGAAATTCCTACTTTATGCTTCAATTGCCTCCATTCCACTCAGCCATCAGACGATCCCATGCAATGCGGACGAACCAAATCGAAGCAAAGCAAAAGAGGGGAGGAAAAAAACACAAACTGGCCTGTGCTCCAGTAAATATCCGACCATCTTTCCCTCCCTTTCCACAAAATCCAAACCCTTCCACCGGGGCTCTTATGAGACCATCGTTATGATAATCATTGGCATAAATCAACAAATTAAGTCTTTTATCTTTGCCACGCAAAAAGGCACCGCCTTGCGCGCGGGTTTCTGTGCTCGAAACGCCGACCTTGCAGCATAGAGTCGCGGGTGGAAAGCTTTATGCAAGTCCCCGGGACTGGCTACACTGGCTAGACACACAGTGCACGATGATCATTTGCCCTGAATATTGCTGACCCAAGCCAAAAACTCGCTCCGTGGCGTTCGGGAGCGGTGTCAACGCTGCTCTATCGTGGAATAATAACAGACAGCAGGCAAAAGCCCGGCTTCGATACAGTGGAAGCACTGATCCGGGGCTGCTGAATTCTGGATGGAACACAAACAAACAAATAATCAGAGCGAAAAGGAGAAGGCCAACTCGAAGGCTTCGCGCAGTGCGCCGGTAGCACCCACCGGCCATGGCCAACGGGCGCCATCATCCTCGACCGACCAACACTTGTCTGCTGCCAGACGGCAGGCTCGACTTTATGCGCTTTACGGTGCTTTCTTGGGTGAAATAACTGGGCGAAGTGATGTCGATTTTCGGTGTGCTGAATGCGGAAGACGTCGCGGTTGCGCTTGACTCATTGCCCGGATGGTTTGATTGTGTTCTGCTTCTCCTCGGGTGAGCACTCGCTCAGCAATAAGTGTCTTGTTGTGGCGAAAAGCGAAACCGTACCGTTTAAGGAGGAAAAAAAGGATAACATTTCCACCCGCAAGCTCTGAAAGAGATAAACAAGAGGAGGAAAACAAGGGACAAGAAATATATCTTATCGTTGAACCCACTTATCAATGCCCGGCCGAAAGTGGAACCGGCCGGCAGAAAGTATTGTGACAAAACCAGGGAAAAAAATTAAAGCACAAGGTTGACTAACCCAAACACCAGCCGCGCTCTCCGCAGCTCGGATTCTAACGAACGACCAATCAACTAGGAATCCTTACCGTGGAATGTGTACACGACACAAAACTGGCCACAAACAACCGAGGAAAACCATCAACATGACACAAATAAAATTCCTTCCTCATCCCCGGGCACACAATGGGCTCACACGAATTGATTGCCCTTTTTTGACATTTTCTCTTTCGCTCCCTCTTTTTCTCTTTTTCTCTCTATCTACGTGGTTAGAAGACCGCGAACAACTTACACGCGTGCCTTCTCGGATAATTGAGTTTGCAAAAGCCCAGTGTCGGCGGTGTGGTGTGCCCGGTGTACCGGTATCGATGACTACGTGTTCGATTTGCCAATTGTTGTGGTTTGTATGCGTTTCCAAGGGCAACACACACACAAATGAACCTTGAAAATGCGCTCGAAATTGAATTTCACGCCGGGTGATAAAGGATTGCAATTTGCTGTCCCATTCCATGCTAGTTGCTGCTGCCGACGATGATAAAGCGCGCTTTAACTGCAAATTAGTTTATTTGTTTGATTTCAGATACAACGATCGAAAAAAAAGGGTCAACGAACTGGGGTGAGATGTTTGAAATGGTCTTTTCCAGGAAGCTGACTGAAAATAACAATCAATCCATCATTGCAATTCAATTATTCGTTGTTTTTAATCCGTTCTGAGTGTAAAACTACATATTTGTGGCGCATTGCATACTTTCAGGCGTTCGAAATAAATGTATGCCTTTAGCATACTTGTGGGCAATTTATCGCACCTCAAAAATATTAGTATGAAAACAAAGAACGTTTTTCATTCAGGTAAGCACGTATACTACGATTCAAATCATTTACAATATCAACTTAAAATCTTTCCGTAAATCTCAACCATCAACCGTGCTCCGTTTTACCATTTCCATTAATTCTACGCTATAATAAAAATACCACTAATCGCTTCTACTGCACAGTGAAAGTTTTCACATCTTTAATCACCTTCACCATACGAGCCCTAAACCAACACGGTTCAATGTTTCATTAAAACGTTTTACGATAACAGCTACGGCCATCCACACCCTTTTCGAATGCCATCGATCGAGCACCGCCCGAGTGCGCTCCTGCTGTTTAATTAAACACCATCGATAATGACCGTAATTCACAGCACTACCACTGTCACCAGCATTCCATAAAATGACTTTTTCCATTGCTCGCCCCATTCTCTACTGCTCTAGGTAGCCCTCGGTAAGCAGCGTGTAAGATAGTAAAAGAGACTCATACCATTCCGAAACTGCAGCATCATCAGTACCATCAAGCGACCGAGAATGGCCAATGGCCATTTCACTTTCCGATACGACTGTGACCTCGAGCCGCTACCGCTGCAATGCGGGTCATCTCGATCGATCTGCGGGCACCGCTTGTGACCATCGATAGCGCAAGGATCAAACGAACTCGTTAAATGACACAGCGATGCTACGGGGGAAAAGGGTGTTTTCATTACCTTGAATGAGGCACCGGTAATGCTTAACCACCCCAACGAGGTGTTAATTGTTTGCGTGACTCCTTTCTCGACAGTCGTTTATCGCATTAAAATCCTTCTTTTTCACCGTTCGCAAGTATGAGAACCGTTTAGAAAGGAAAGAAACGAGTTTTATGATTAACTGTCACCGTCCCTTCAAATCAGTTTCGTTTGCCATAAACTCCCCATAAATGCCAATATACTTTACCTGCTTAAAGATTGAGCCCATTTTCCCACAAACCAAACCCTGTTTGATGCGGGAATGGTTAAAGGTTAATGAAACCCGATTTAGAGACCGGGACAATAAAAATGCCCGTTTTGGAATTCTCCAAAAAGTTACATTTACTTTGCATTGAGAGGCGGGGGAAGGGCTATTGAGCTATCCATTCGAAACGTTAATCTGTTATATCTTGGCATTTCCTCGGAATGGTTCTCACAATCCCACTGCTTATGGTGAGCTGCTTCTCTGTCAATCCCCTTTCTGTTTCACGTTCTTGACGCGTTATGACGACCGCGCTCGAGACGGTTGAATCCGCTTCCCTTCAGGCCGGAGTTAGCTTGCGTAAGATTCTGTAAGCGGCCCTCTATCGCTGTTGATACGGAACAGCGCATTTTTCCCACCGTTCACTAAGCCCATCCTTCTAGCATAGTAACTGACTGCGAAGCAACCTTTTACGGACAGAGCACAGCAAATCCATCCGCTCCCGTCATCCGTCCACCCATCCGTCCAGTGACCGTGACCCCGCCATGGTGTGATTTATTCAAATTTTACAAATGTATGCAAATCCCAAGCTTTGTAAGCTGCTACCGTCCAATACGGGGCCCCAAAAGTATGGCTCGACCCGCGGTGACCAATGGTGGATTAGTTGCATCCCATCTCGCTTTGTGTCACTGTGACTTAAAGGAGGGGAAGGAGAAGGAAATGGTAAAAACGGATCCCGCTTGGTCCGCTTATCAATCAATTTTCATTCATTGAAGCGCTTCCGCCCGGTGAACCATGAACTCGGGCCTAGAATTGAAGAACACGTGGACTCACGGCGAAGAAGGGAAGTGGATGGGACACGTGGAGACAGGAAGGATTAAAATATAAGCTTCACCGAAATGCTTGCGCGCGGATGGGGTTTTGCTGGAAAATGTGATAGAGTTTTACGCGACTCCGCACCCGCTGCCAGTGTCTATGCAAATTGATTGTGATTTGAATGAAATTGTGACACTAAATTGTGCCACCGGGAGATTAGGAAGCGGCTCAAGATAATTATAATATTTGTACAAAACCTTCTCGATGGGTGCTGGATGCTGGTAGGCAAGGGTTATCCAATTTTACGACCACCGCCTGCTTTACAATGCCAACGAGGGACAGTGAGTACAGTGGGGCATTTTAAGCTGAATGGGTCACACCTTTGAAAAGCGTTAGTAAAAGAACTGAGCTACAGGGTACAATTTTGTACTTACAATTGCCGCAATTCAGGCGGTTTGTGTGGGTACTGCATACTTTAAGGCATACATCAAAATTGCACTACTATATGTTTGTAACAAATCCATAGAACTTGATTTTTAAAGATTGTTTGAAGAGTTCTCTTAAACATGTTTCCATGTTACTTTAAAATTACTTATTAATTCACTTCCGAGCTTACTGCGCCACAAGCTTACGTTGCAATCATCTTGTTAGCTTCTTCCCCATCCGAAATTACTTTTGACCGCTTCAGCCAGCTTTACAGCGTCTTCTGCGATTGCTGCACCCGCACCAACAATGTAACAACACCTCACTGATGAAGACACGACGCCGGTGCTTCAACATTCCGCATATTCCAACCAGTCCCGACCGACTGCCGGGCTGAATAATTCATTCGCTGCGCACTAGCGGGTGATGAATTAAATTGCACATCTAATGTAACGCCAAACACAAACCCTTCCCCATGACCCCGCAACCATCGCACTGCTCGCTCCCTCACCACCGCGCGCCTGCATGTATGCAATCGTGCTCAAAAAGTAGCTTTTGCCTGAGCTCGGTGCATACTGGAGCTGCTTGCCTCATTTTACGCTATTAAATTTCTACTCACAGCCACACAAAACCGCGTTTAGAGTCATCTCGGTACATGTGGATGCTACCCTTATCCATGCCACCGCTAGTCTCCGGGTGCCTGTGGGTGTCTGTTTTGAGTGTGTGTGTGTGCCTGTGTGCAGCAAGGTGCAAACGCTTCTAATGGAAACGACAGCCTGCACATTGCAGCGCTAAATTGTGAGATGAAACGAAATTAGTTTTTGTCGTGTCGTGCACCATCCCCGCTGTCCGTTTATTACCCGCGATTCAGGTTGCTTAACACCGCGAAAACGCGAACCGTATTATACGTGTATGTTCGGATAGGTAAGCATCGCTTGCAGTTGTGTGGTTAAAGCGTGAATTTTATTTGGTGTGTGGAAATGGGAAACCATTTCCCTCGGTGACTGCGTTTTTGCCATCGGAGGGCACAGAAGTGAACAAGTCGGGTAAGCAGCACTTCCTGGGAAGCTTTTTATCTGCTTCATTACATGAGCTTGAGCCTTTCAAAGGATTAAGCAGCACATAGACAAAGCAGTGCGCCACACAATGCACCTCACCGCTGACCCGAGCTTGCAATACAAAAGCACACACAAAATGGTAACGTGACAAAATCATCAAAAACTCGCTCACACACAACTACCTTCAAAGGGGTACGCAAAGGTGAGCTCTCGACCAACAAACAACTATGTTTATTGCTAAACATATTTCTAGCACTCCGAAAACCACAGGATATTTATGTTTTACCACTGCACACCACCCACAGCCCCCCCACACGTGTGATGCGGGAAAAAGCTTCGTTACCTTCGAATAAAATTTAATCCCCATCGTATGCTCCTTCCTGCTGGGGATGATGAAACTTTCACGCAAACAAAACAGCTCCAGGCAAGTTCAACTTTTACTCTCGCAACACACGCTCACACATAACCCAACAACCTAACCTAGCTCTTCGTTTCTACTACTTGTACAGTGATCTCCACCATTACTCAAAAAACCACCCCCCATGGGCTGGGTGTGCTTCTTTGCCCTGCGGATGACATTCTCGTTCCAGGAATGCAGGTAAAATATCGAAGCGAATTGTCCTCAAACTCAGGGCACATTCACCAGGAAAGGGAAAAACTTTAATTTCCATTGTTTGCACACAACAAAATGAAGTTTTATCGAATACCGGGTACAAGGATGCGAGGGAAAAGTGATGACCCCATAGTTCTATTTGTAATGGAAAGGCCTTTTTTAGAAGAGGCGAAAAGAATTTCCGGTGTGACTGCAATCCGACCAAACCTGCAGGATGCAAATAACAACTATGCACTACCATTACCTGGTACCTGGTACTGCCTAATAATTTACCAAAACAGTTTGGTCGGTCGGTACGACCAGTAGGGATTTGAAGTAGAATTGCAGCACGACAATGCCTTTAACTCGTCAACCATTCAACGTCCTCAGACAAAAAGGATCATCTTTATCCACTCGAGACCATCCCCCGTGCTTGAAGCCGCTGCTCGGACAACGTCCAATCCCATTCTTTATGGTGGTTTGGGGCCACAAATCAAGCTTCTTATTACTTGCAAATAATAGCACCCGAGCACAATTAACGCACAACTCGTCCCTTTGCGCGCATTTGGACCTCCTTTGTCCATCGAGCAAAAGGGAGACACAATACTGGAATGGAAGGTAGCACCCTCATCGCTCAACCATTCTCAAGCGAACGCATCATTCGGCGTCACGCATCATTAATTATCCAATGACGAATGATACCGTCCGTGGGCCGTTTGTGCCGGTGCGTCGAAAGGCGTGCGGAGGTCTATCTGTCTATGGTCCGATTGTTCGCAAAAGGGCCGGCCCAATCCATTTCGGTACGCGGGAGCACCGTGAACACCTACCCCAGAGCTACTACAATATTGTGTACCAGCATCCGCTGCCGGAGCTTTAGGAAGACGATCAGAATAAACATTATTTCAACGAGCAATCGTTTATCTTCCCTAATCGTAGCCATGACTAACGCATCACACAATCACACGCTTTATCGAAGAATGAAGGGAAATTCTTCCGCTTCCCTATCCCGCTCGATGTAAGGTAATCGAGATTTTGCCTACGAGAGGAAGCTTTTTGGGGGTTCTTCATTTTTTTTCCTCCTCCCGTTTCCAACTACTGCAGAAGGCACCCGAACAGTGCTGCAGGGCTTTTCCGAATCGAAGGACCAAAAATGCCTGACCAGTCTGCAGCCGAAATGTGACAGGGAAATGGGAAGGGGAAGATGAAAACAATAAAATTAATGGAGACTTATCACTTACTTCAAGTGTTCATCCCACAATCAGAGCAGAGATTGATTCCGATGAGACACTTGGTCAGCTGGCAATGTGTCGCCAAGCGTCCATTACTCACTGCAGACGTTCACATTGTTTTGCAGCAGCAAGAAGTTGAATGGAGTAGAAACCGGACTGTTGAACTGAATGTTGAAGAAAATGCAAAATGCTGCATTCTTTCTCTTTGTACAGGGATTTTTACTTTATGTAATACAAAAGAATTTCATGGTATAGCGTGAAAGAACATGCGATCTTCCCATACAAATTATTCTTGTAGTCTTCCGATGACTTAAATAGGTTTAGTATTGGTTCCAAAACTGAAACTGCTATGAGATCGTCAGGGTTTCTGCTAAGAGACCTTATCCACTTTCAAGTAAGTTTTGACCCCATTTATTCGACCAATTAAATACAATGAACAATTACATGATCATCCTATTTCCAAGTCCATTTCTAGCCTACACGAAAAATTGTTCCAGTGATGGCAAAAGTTGAGAAAACGTTGAAACAAAGATATTATGCAGTTGTCAGATCCAGAATGGACGAGAGTTCAAGGAACAGTCCCAATTCTGATAAACGGATTGGATCAACTTCAGCAAGCTGCAAGCTTAGTTTCAAACCCATTATACGCTCGGAGTCTGTTCTTGAAAAAGTAGGAAATTGAGATCACTTCGGATAGCTATTTGTTCGATATGTGTACACGATCGTTTCTGAAGCCATAAATAGTTTATGAAAATGGGTTATACTGGAGCGTTGTATGTGTTTGGAGCACTTATCCACAGGCTGGTTGTTGGGTTTTATGTGATTGTTGTGGCTATAGTTCATGAAATTCAATGAAAAACTTGTTAAAAGTTTAAACCTATCTAAACTAATAATTTTCTAGCCATCACTCCTTCCAAACTATATAATACGAGAAGAGAAACTCTGCGCCATGCTTTCCAGTAAACATTCTCAACGAATGTTCCAGTAAACATTCTGAACGCAACAATGCCACACAGATCTCGTTTACTTACGCAAGTTTTGAAGTGTGCACAGCGACAGTACGCATACTTTTCCAGTAATGCACTTTGGGAAAGTCCAAGTTAGACAGCCAATTTCATCGATGCTGTCACCGTAATCAGCGTGCAGAACGACAGCTACAAACTTTCCACTTCCGGCAGGCGGATACGGTACACCGAAGCTACGGAACCGTACACGAGAACAAGATCCAATCGGAAGTGGAAATGGTAAAATTGTAGTTCGATGTTTATGTATTTTGTATTATACTTTTTCAGTGATGAAGAGCATCGACAGCAAGTGGCGAGGGTGACGCGCACTACTAACCCAACGCTTACTGTGTCAAGCGGGCGGAAAAACTTTCTTTTCCTGCATCTGTTGGACTGTTGCTGTTAAGATGGGTTAAAAATGTTGCACAGTTTGGCAGCACAAGAAGTTGTACAACTGTGGAACAGAAAGTTGACAGCGATGTCAACACCACGGGCAGAGAATGTTTCATCAATTATGACAATATTTTGTTGGTGTAAAGTTTGTTTTATTGATCCAAAAGTTCTGTAGTGTATTGGCCGTGAAGACTCTTCATAACAAAGAACCCGGTATGGAAAAGGGTAAAGTCAAAAATAATAAATATCCGGATAAGCACATGAGCAACCCCTTGACTAAGCCTCAATGGCGCTTCTTGATCCTTCAAAAACACAAACGCCTGCTTTACCTTTCATCGGATCTCCGACACTGTACGCACTGCTCGCCGAGGGACGCTGTCCGAGTTTTTTTGCAAAACTTAACGTACCATCAATAACCCGACCGGACACCGACACTATCCGGCCGAGCTTCTCTCGGCTCAAAGTACAGCCAAATCCCGTCCTTCGGCCGGGTGATAAGCTCATGCTGTATCAACTGTTCCTCCCGCGTCTTTGCCGACCGGACAGTAAAGTGACGCAAAATCGACGACACGACACTCTTCTCCTCCAGCAGGGCAAACTTCTGCCCGATACAGTTCCGCGGTCCCGCACTGAACGGGATGTACGCGTACGGGTGTCGGTTTTCCGTTCGCTCGGGCAGGAACCGGTCCGGGTCGAATTTTTCCGCATCGGGAAAGAACCTGTGCGAGTCGGAATTCGGTTAGAATTCGAACACGTGCTTCCACACCACTAGCCTTACCTCTCATCCCGATGCACGTGGTACGCATGCACACCGACAATCGTACCGGCCGGGATGTGATAGTCACCGAGCGCAATGTCTTCGCTGAGCGTGCGACCGAAGAAGGACACGGAGGGATAGAGCCGGAGCGTTTCCTTCAGGCAGCGCTCGAGCAGCTTCATCTCGTTCAAGTCCCGCATCGTCGGAGCCCGGTCCGACTCGCCAAAGATCGAATCAATTTCCTGCTGCACTTGCCGCTGAACGTCCGGATGCAGTGCGAGCAGAAACAGGGCCCAGCACATGCCGGAGGTGGTCGTATCGTGGCCCTGCGGGGAGTGTATGGCAGCCGTGGTGGGTGGATGAGATACCGGCGGATAAAGAAACATGAGCTGCTATTAGAAGAACGACCCGGTTTGTGGGCAGCGTTGTCACTCAAACCTCAAACATAAACGTGTCGACCTCTTCCCGGACATCGTTGTCGGACAGCAGGTTGCTCTGCTCGTTGCTCTCCAGCAGCATATCGAGAAAGGCGAGTCGTCGCTTCCGGCCATCTTCCCGCGCTTCACCCTGGTTCCCTTCCGCCCGACGCTGGTTCAACTCTTGCCTTCGCTCCCGGATAACCTACACAGCAACATTTGCATCATTTAATGAGTTTTTAGTTACACACACACACCCCTACGAACGTTACCTTGTGAGCGTATCCGTGCACTTCCGCCAGCGCTTTGTGGTACTGCTGGCCCGCCCGCGTCCTGTTCCAGATAAAGTCCGGGTGAAGCCAGGGCCGCAGCAACCGGTACTGTATCAAACCGCTCAAGCTACGGACGAAAGGGCCACAGCGAAAATCAGGTACATTAATCTTAGTTTCATCTCCTTCCCTCGTACAACCGAAACTCACTCGTACACTGCCACCACGTACGGATTATCCATGCCACTGGTCTGTGCGTGCACCTTCACGCCCATCGCCGTCTCTGCAGTGGGCCGCACAGGGGGGGAAAATAATAATAAAACATGACGGGTAAGTAGCGTTCATCAACCACAACCGGCTCTCCACACAACTCAATTACACATTCTTCTCCCCCGGCGCGCGCACACCACACACCCTGCAATGCTCACCGCAAATGATATCCAGCGCTGCCCGCGTCATGAACGGGTACACGTTGATCGGTTGCTTGCCACTTCCGGCCCGGGCTGCGGCCAGCTGCTTCACCAGTAGCGCCCCATGCTCGGCGAACACCTCGCAGAAGCCGTCGAGAATGTTGAAGTGAAAGGTGGGCGTTATGAGCCGCCGGTGCTGGAACCATCGATCATCTGGAATTTGGGAAAACATTTTTTTGGGGGAAAAGGAGAGTTTACCAAGGTGAGTGCTTGAAGTGTTTAGCCTTTTTTTGGCTCTAGCATTACGTACCTTTGGAGGTAAGCAGACCTTGTCCGAGCCAGCCGAGGATAAATTTGTACGTTCGAGACTTTTCAATGTTTCGACTGGAGGAGAGCAGCTTCTCCACATATTCCGCCTTGTTAATGCGTACCTCCGGCACGAGCCCGTTCCATATGCGATGAATGTCCGGATAGTCTCGTGTGCGTTTGTCAATTATGTAGAATATTTCTAGACAAGTGATAAAGTGTGCCAAAGCGAGCTTTTAAAACATCTCCAAAAATACCAAAAAAAAAACTACACCCGCGTCTACCTTCCGACTTCTTGCCGATAAAGGAGTACATCGTGCCGACGATGGGGTAAGCCTTCGGTCCAGGGATTTTGTTCATTACATTGTACAGTTGAAGCCACTTTTTGAACCATTTTAAAACCTGCACCAAAGTTATCACCACCAACGCTAGCTGGATGAGCAGCACCGTTTCACCGTTGAACATTGTTCAGTCTATCTTTATCACTCAAACACCAGATCAACACTGTTACTGGGCACAATAATGTGCCGATTATCTACTTTATACTATTACCGAAACAGTTGTGGAAGAGATAAGTGGCCACTGACATCCGTACCGTCGGAAGACCCGCGCCCAACTGAGCCGCACACCCATCCGGACTATCCGACTTATGGTAGACCAGGCTGTGAAGATAGTCTTCACCGTAACAACCCGGGCCGTCTTCAATGCGTTAGGCTTACGGCTGATAACTAGTTCGTCATTCTCATCTTCTTCTACTTATCATTTGTTTCCGAGCGCAGTTGTCAAACGAAATCTTCTGAAGAGATAACCTAAATTTAAACGCCTTTTTTCTCACATACTTACAGCAGCGACCGGTTTGCGAGTGATGGATGCATTACGACGGGTTTAGATTGTGGGTCATAAAAGCGCACGAAACTCATCTGCTCATGCCTGAGACGCGTCCAAAGGTCACCTCTCGAGGTTTACCCTCGAGAGCAGACTTAAACCAACGCTCGACCACGCGGACGATGATTATGCATAATTCAATGTGTCTTAGCGGAACGGTTGATTTATGGTGGCGTGCCAGCGCCCGATATGCAAGGGTGTAAATGTGTAATAAGCTCATTTATTGTTGCTGTAAATGTTTACGTCTCCAGTGGAGAACGAGGTGAGGCTGAAGGGAGAACAGTTTATGGTTATTATCGCACCTTGCTAAGCATTCGGCTAACGATGCTTTTAATGATGGTAATCCTAAAATCAAAGGTCAGATCACTTCTATTTTAAGATTTACGTTCATACTTTAGAACTTTTTTAGTTTTTAATGAAAGATTTCGGTACTAATGGTAATGACATAATTCAATGACACTATTCCGAAAAAAGGGTATTTCATCGCGTTAAGAGCAGAATTAAGCTATGTGAGGTGCATACATTTAGGCGCTTTGCGGATTGATAAACACTTTGATTTACTTGTCAACGGTTTACAAACACCGAGGGACATGTTTCCTTTCACCGTTTGAATCCAATGAAAGTGTTTGGAAAAACTTTATTCAATTCATTCGTACTTTTCAAGCTTTTGATCACTTTCTGAAAGCGAAAACACATTCAAAAAGTGTTTTATTTCCCCCCAAAATGACTCGTACAATTAAAGGCATCCGTTTCATTTCAATCCTCGCATAGACTCTTCCCATACACCATGGCACCCTAACCGTAAAGTGACGTGAAGTTGGTTCAGCAAACAGCACCGACTAACGTTAATAATCGAAAACATGTCCCGGTGAAATGGTGCAGCTTGTTTGCGGTAATCGCATCACATCCCACAACTCGGTCGGTTACCATCAACCACCCCGCACAGTTTGGCTGTGTGTACGGTTCTCACGGTTAAATGGAAAACCGTGTTCCATCATCTACTACACAGTGATGGAGTCGTGTCAGTTCGTTCGCTGTCTCTGCTCCCGGTGACGCACTGCACACAGTCGTCCAGTTTCCATCGCCATCAGGTTGAATACGAAACGGTCCTCGACTGTATGAGCACAGGGGAGGAAATTTTGGCAACCCGTGTAAGCTTCATTTTCGGTGTCATGTTTGGTTCCCTCCTTGCGCACGATGAAGATGATCTAAAATAGCTGCATGTGACACATGTTGAACGTGTTTCCGGCTCTAATTGATGCATCTATATCAATTTATCCATGCGCTGGTTCAATTCCTTACATTTACTACTCATCTCACGCCAGCCAGTCACGGTGATTGTCACTAGCATGGGCACTTTTCGTGTAGCACTTTACACATGCTCCAAACTGTCTGGTACAAACGCTGAACAAACTCTCCCACCAGTAGAAGACCGCCGTGCCTCGCCTTGCGGCACATGATTTAACAACGAGACGAGCTACTGCACCCACCGAAGCCACCACAAACAAATCGCTCCTTTCGAAGTGCCGGGCACCAGCTCTGCCGGCGCTCTTGCTCCGCATACCAGCCGACACTAATTTAAATGTTACTGTTTCCGACAGCATGTTTGTCTTCATTACCAGCCGGTGACCGGGCGCACCGCCCGGATAAAAGCAGCATCCCCGGGTACACATCCATAATTAAGAAATTTAGTGTAGCATATGCTGTGCCAGATTCGGCACCGCTTCTTCGCCGGTGCCGAACCGGAGCAAGGCTTTGAAGATGTCGCCAGCAGCAAACGGAGCTGCTCCGAGCATGCCTGAAGTGGTAAACTTTACGCCACTTTCACGGCAAACGAGAGGGCGGTGGGAGGGGGGAGGCGATGCGAAAGAACGGAGCTTTCAGGGTGTCATAGCCGCTCGATCCCGCCACTGAAAGTCTGAACCTCTCGCTTGGGACACGGGTAAAAGGACTCCTCTCCTTGCGTTCGACCAGGGCGCCAAGACGGATGGTCTGATTGTGACAGATGTATCCGGAAGAAAGCTTAACAGCTGCTTTGCTACTTGCTGCTCGGCTCGCAAGATCAAGATTAATTCCAGCACGAGGCCTTCAACCTTCGAAGTGGTCCTCGGGCGAGATGGAAAAAGGCACCGGAATGGACCGATTTCTTCTAAGTAGCTCGATGAAGAGGTTCACTGGGGTGGATTGTTTATGTGATGACGAATTAACACTGAAGGGCTACCGGTGGCACCGATGCCTATAAATAATGGCACGGATGTGTTCCAAATATTAAGCGGCAGTGGGGTTCCTTTTGGTGGAATGATTTATTTGCTAGTAATTGGTTTGCGATGACTACGATCCGTTGCGAGCGGAGAAAGGTTTTTATTAAGGACTCGAAATGAAATGTTAATTAATGAACAAAAGGGGCTAAAACATGCGAAAAGCACGTTGTATTGCATACTTCAAGGAGAGATTCTCACTCGGGCAAAATAGGATGAATTTCAGAAAAATAGTAAAATTTGACATGCGACGCAAATTGTATGCCTTTAGGCGTTCAAAGATATTTTGCACTCATTGGAATGCAGACACAAGCATACCTTGATTTACAATAATAAATTAAATATCTTTTCAAAATATTCAACTCAGCGCAATTTTTGATACAATCAATGACCGGAGACACCTACAAGCGTTTCAAATATTGTTTATTTTGGTTACATTCATGCTTCAACCAATTCCAAATGAGCAAATAAACGCAGTGAAATCACGTTGATAGAAACGTTGTGGTACGAAAAACAACACACAAAAAAACAAAACCACCCCCGCCGATGAGTTTTGAACTCAATTTCAAATCACAAAACTCTTGCTGTCTCCCAGCAGCAGACCGAAGCCAAATACCGTTCGGCCTTCTCCTTGGAGCGACATAACCGCAAGCTCATATTTTCAATTCTATATACACTCAGTCGAGCAGAAACCGTATCGCCCTTTACACCGCGATACTTCTGTTTCAACCACCAAACATCTAGGGGCTGTAGCAACGGCAAACCAGGCGCACTATTTCTCACCAAAACTCGTACACATTCGCCTGTGGTTTTCAAACGGTCAGAAGAGCAGCAATTGGACCCGACCAAAAACTCAGCCCCCTCCCTAAAACCTGAACGAATCTCACAGCAACGGTTCCCTTGCCCCTCAATTCTCTCAAGGCTAAAAATTCGAATCGTATTGTTTTGACTTTTGCATTGTTGGACCAAAAAGCGAAAGCTTAACAGTCGAGCCGAATCAAAACCATCTTCCAGCAGAAGACCCAGACCCGGACCTACCCGGGCGAATGGACACTAGGAAAAACAAAACCCTTTCTCGCACGTACCGTACGGTTGGGCGCAAACCGCCGAGGACAATCATTGAAATTCATTACGCAGTAATTTTCCAAATTTTACTGCGATTCCCACCCACCCACCGACCAGGGGAAAGTTCAGCCTTCGGAAAACCCTTTCCGGATGTGCATGGTTCGGTTCGCTTGCCTCCGGAGACGGGCCCCATGGTGAACGGCTCCCAACGGTGCTACGGGGCTCCCAACAATTTAGAGACTCGAGAAAGGCTATAATGGTTTAATTTACGATCGTCTTCTCGCTATCGTGCGCATGCTGCACCGTCAGTACAGCGGAAAGCCTAGCCAGGGGAAACCGGGTAAGCCTGTTCGTGTGGGAATGTATTGTGGAACTATCTGACTGAGCAAGCTTTCCTCCACCCAGTCTGCACATGGAAGACAAAACCGGCATCGCCCCAGAGACCCAAGCCTCCCACCTAACACACTGGGGATCCTTCAGATTGCTCTAACAAAAGGGATTTTCCGAAACTTTCGCCGCCGAAAAACGCTTTACCCGACGGTTCGGGCGCCACCGCTTCGAAGTTTAATTTGCATGCCATTGAGCGTGTGCCTTCGCTTCGGTCGGGGAAACGTCTATTGACAGCTTGGCCCCACCAAGCATTTGTTTCGTTCCCGGGAGCGAAGCAGCGCGTGGAGTGTGGCACATTAAGAATATTAATTGAATTCAACGATTACGATTTATTTCACCCCCCAACCCTGCCCTCCCCACTGGCCCGCGTTCGCCCACCCGAACAGCGGAACTAATGTCGTGAAAAGGGTTCCTAAATTAGTCGAACTCAATTCATTATGATGGCGTTTTCAATTTTGCTCCATTTCCGATGCAGATGGCTCGTCCTAGTGGCCCGTGGCCATATTAATTTCGCCCGTAATCTGTTTAAGTCCGTGGCTCCTGACGCGAACATTCGAACAGTGTTCGTCCCGCACGGCACGCAATATGTTGCTGCCGGGTTTTTGTTGTAATGGCTTTTCCTTACGAGCAACATTAATAGAATCATCATCGGTGGGTGTGTGGTTCGCTCAGTGAGGAATCGCCGAAACGTGGGTTGAAATGTGATTTAACGTGAGCATCACTCGGTTAAGCAATTAGGTTTTATGGTGGGGAAAGTTTTGCTTAAAAATGTCAATTATGGCATCTTTTACGTGGAAAGTATGGTAAATAAGCACAGCGTACAATGAAGCATTTAATTTTTGTGCTATATTTTTTATTTAATTTAATTAAATGGATTATCAAGCCTCTTCACTTAATTACGAGCGCCTTAAAGTATGCAATATTTATTATTATACCATAAAAAGCACACTGGAAGATTAAAATTTTTATTTATAGAACGCCTCAAGCTATATTAAATGATGCACAATAGTATTTCAACATTTTGCATAATTGTGGGCGCCAGCATCTTCGCACAATTTGCAACCTGTTTGTATGTATGTAGGCATTTCATTAGCTTCTAAAAACATTTCTCATAAAACCTCATAAAAGTCCATTCTTTGTTAGAATCAAACATCACCTCAAACATGCATGCTAATTGGAAAGTGACCAGACGCAAATTGCGATCCAGGTCGATAGCAACGTCACCGTCGTCACACCTTCGCACATCGAAAACGTCAAACAGACGTCCATCAGCGCATGTTGAACACGCAAACGCACTTCGGTCGAGCGCAACATTAGCACGTAATTGGTGTGAATTGCTATAATAATGGCGGTCATTAAACGGTTGTCACGGCCTTTGCCTCACACAGACCACCCACCATACCGCTGGACGCTAGACACGATGACACAATGAGCCTGTGTCACCGTTGTGAGCCTCACTGACGAATAGCTGACATGACATACCATCTGAGCATCTGCCCGTAAAGTGGAAACACCGCGTGAACGTAATTAAAAACTCGCATCAACGCTGTTCCGCTTGCGTCAGCCTAACGCTAGACCAAATATTGGCAGCTTTTGCTGGACACTGATATTTAAATTACAATCATTATTATCCTGAGCATCATGCATGAACCGTGGAAAAGCTGGTTTTAACAAAGATAAAAAAATGGTTTTGAGTGATGCTGCACTTTAATCTTAAAGCGTGCCAGACAATAATGCAACCATCCTCAAGCTCAAGCTCTTCATTGTTCGTGGAACATTTAATAAGATATTACAAAATGCATTCAGATGGCAATCAGTGAGCAGCACGCACACGCAACGGACCACGAAAAATGTCTTATCATTTTCGTTCCGCTCATAAATCATCCAATTAAGACATTCAGTGTGTCACAGGGACGAGAGCGTTTGTGACAGTTTTCCACTCTTTTTACCTTACCAGCCCAGCCACCATTTCCACCCCACGCACGATCAAAACGTAAACAATTTTCCATCCACTTTCACCAACCGACCCGGCCTTACAAGCAGAAAAGTCACCGTGCCGGCCCATCAAAGCTGGTGAATGGTCTACATTCAACTATAATCATTTCCGGAAATATCGTCCGCTGATGATGGGTCCGGTCCAGTCGGTCGGTGGAAAAATATAAATGTGACCCGGAAGCGAGTCCCCACCCCGGCCTACTCTCCATCAGCCCAGATTGTTGGCTTTTGCCGAAGCTACCACCACTTTACGATGATGCCCGGGCTCAAAACGGAACGAAATAATCCTTATCGGACGAAAGACTTACCACTTCGGTCTGTACTTTATGGCTCTCGTTCGCTTCGCATCGGACGTTCTGATCCGCTGCTGCAGACGCTCACACACATAAAAAGGAAAAACAAACCCACCGAACGATGGGGCAAGAGAGCTAATAAAGAGAGCCAGCCCCCGGATGATTGGGGGGATGGCTTTGTGTCGTTTCTTATCCAGCCGCTTCGTGCGCCAAGAATGTCCTGGTCATTGCGTGGAAGTGCCTATCATAGCGTGGATCACCGTAGATGAATGGATGCTATTCTGGACGGTGGGAGAGATGGGAAAAAGCCACATTTCGGTCATATTGAACCCGTTGTCTAATCTGGGCAAGAGTATTTACTTTTCGGCTTTAGCATAGCGCACAACACACAAAAACCGCACCGAAATGGCTGTGGAAAATCAAGCAGTAGAACACTCTGTTCTATCTGTTTGGCGGAAACGGTGCATTGCTTCCGGATGGAGGGCATATATTTGACGACACGCAACAAAATGCAAAAGCACAATCGCATTTATTTACGAGCGTTGTCCCTTTTTTTTGGGCATTGTGTCTAAGAATGATAAGAAATTTGATGGATATTATGTCCATCTTTTAAATGTGATATTTACTCTGAAAATATGTACGAATCTTAACAATATGCAGGAAACGATTCACAAGAACTCCAAACCAAAAACTAAAAATATTTTGTAAAACACATTTGTAAAACTAATTGCATAGCTTTAGGCGCTTTCATCGCATGGGTTGATTTTATTAATTTAATCCATAGTTTTACATTCTAGCTTTCATTATTTTAATTTAAAAAATGTAGCTTGGATAAAACACAGAAGCATCACTTTGCAAGGGCCTGAAAATAAAATATTAAATTATAAAGTAGCACTGCCTGCACTTTATCTAAGCATTCACGCAACGTTATCTTCCACACTCTGTAATGTAGACCATTGTAGATACTACAAGCCATAATAAACACTCTCACAACCCCATTACTCTCGGCCCTATTTTATCATCGTCTAGCCAAGCTCGCCAATCGCACCACTGTACCATCTCCTCTGCTCATTTACTCTATATATCTACCACCGTAAGCCACTGACAAACCCTTCACAGCCGCCACAGCCACGTGGTCAGCCACGGCGTCAAAATGTGGCGCGAATCTTACGCATCTCCAGCACGGAGGTTGCGCGCTATCCTGCAACTGACGTTTCTAAAGGAAGCTCCCAAATAAATGCGCAGTCCACGAAACCATCCCTTCATTCCCTACTCGAACCGGCTCCCACCGTCATAATGAAAACAGGGATGACTTGCGATGGGATAATGGGTCTCCGGGATGGCTTGCCTCGGGAGGCTTTTTTTTTGTTTTGCTCCCGCTACTGCTGCTGTTTCTCCCTTTTTTTTATTTCAACTCACTCTGCATGATGGCACACACGCGTTTGACCTCTGGCCCAGCGGGACACGCAGTGCCAAATAGAGCAGTGGCTTCGGCGCCCATAAAGCAAACGCCCCGTTGCGCGACGGTGACAATTGATGAACTTCTGCCCTGTCAACCTCGGCTCCCGGTGACGGTCCTCGGTTCCCGGAGCTCCTTTCGCGCCGGGCCGAATGGGCCGACACATGTTTTAAGGCCCATCTAGCGGCGCATGAAATGGAACGTGCAATGGATGAGCTGATAAAAGAACGACTGCCACTACACAGGATAACACGGGATGGGAAGGAGTCTGGAACGGGAGCACAAAGCTGGATACCAACACTGCCCAATCCCGAACTCTGGAGGACGGGAGAGGGAGTGGGTGCTTGGGCCGTACCGTTTGACAGTATCATAAATCAATCAGTCACATGCTTGGAATAATTTATGTTACTACTGCAATGATTTCACCCTGCCCAATCACACCGTACGATCACGATATGGCTCATACCAGTGAACGATCCCTGGTTATGTAAACGCGTGAATGTGTAAATGACTTTACGCCTCTTTTTTCTTACTGCTGCTGTTTTTCCTTTTTTTTGTGTGTGTGGAAATGATTTACATGTTATTACGAGGCATTTTTTTCCGCTGAACTTGCACAAATACGTTTGATTCCATTTTTATTACACTAAAGGTTTGGCTTTCTGCCGTGATGTCTGTTTGACGGATGCAAAGGGTAAACAAAATCTGTACAGCAATGGAGCTCGTTTTTGTATTGCACATTCAATTAAAAGCTGCATCAATCGTATGCTGTGTATGCTAAGCTTTTGCTTTATTTAATGTGAGTCTACGAATTGCGCTGAAAAAGGTATTATTCCATTAAAACATCAGCACAATCTGATATTGCCTTTTATTTCGTTATTATGACGTTTTCTAGCAAATAGCGTACATTTAGAAAAACCACCAAACAACAAAGACCCGGTTTCACCAGGAAAATTAAATCACACAAAGATCCAATAACTCTCATCCAATCAAGCTAATAAGTCACATCCGCCCAAGCTGAGCGGCCACGGGGAGAAACCTGGGGATGGCACCCACCCGGGGATTGCTAGCAGATGTTCCAACGACCCCTCCAGCGGATGAAGGTCACTCACTCACCCGCTCTCTCTAAATCCACCAGCCAACCATCACAGACTGCCAGAACAGAACCCGCTCGCCGGCGCCACGTTATTAGCCTCGATCGACGGGCACAGGGCCAGTCAGGCTCCCGCTCCGGCAGCATAATACTACCCAGTCAGCGAGCCAAAGAGTCATAAAGCGAAACACAGTGGCGATTGATTGCATTTCACCGGCTGGCAGGCAACGCGTTTGCCCGGTGGCAAAGCGTTCGTTCGAAGCGTTGTTTTGCTGCCGTGTGTTTGGAGGGCTGGCTGGGTTGTTTGCTGTTCGGAAAGGCTTCGTAAACTCTCTCCGCGCTTGTGTGCGTGATTGGCATAATATCGCATCCCTTGGTCGAGTTCCATTGTCTCGAAAGTGTATCGAATGTTGCGGTACTGCCTTTTTTTCGTTCGCTGCCGTATTGCAACAGGATATGCGAGCGAACGTTCGGCACACTCGGTTTGACGGGTCTGTGCATTTGGGTAGCAGGTGCCGGAATAGTGGGTTCTTATTTGAAATGAATGAACTAAAACCATGTTTTGATAATAGAGAGAGAGAGAGAGAGAGAGAGAGAGAGAGAGAGAGAGAGAGAGTGTTGAAACTTAAAAAAACGAATATTTTCGTTCCAAGAACTTATTTATCCGGATATTAAGTATTTATGGTCAGAATATATACGGCTCTCGAAAATAATATTTAACTTTCGTGAAATTGAACCGAAAATCTCATAAAAAATAGAGAATTCGAAATGTGAAATGCTCTTTAACACGTACTTTATACAAGCGATTGCATAGCTTAAGGCGTTTAGTCATATCTTTGCGTTTCGTGTTTAAAGTTTTGAAAATTATAGACGAAAACTTAATTCATCATTATATTCCGGTTTGAAGGACCAAATTTAATGATCATTCACAAGTTTTACTACATCCAACGTAAAACTTCGCATAAAACACAAAGCTCTGGCACACGCCAATAGCACTGATATGGATGCAAAATAGATGACATCACGTAACTATCTTATCCTACCTCCACATCCCTGGTGTGGCAAACCCGTTCCAGTAATTATCCTTATGTCATCCACACATTTAATTACACCGAACCTCTCCAATCGCACATCATCCACATGCATGCAGGCTGCCAGGCCCTGGTGAAGCGATAACCTAAATAATGTACACCTACTGCTAGCGCTCTACAATCCATCCGCCACTGGACACGCTATGACTAAGGACGAAACGCCACCCAAAAACAACCGGCCTGGAGCTGTAGCGCTACGGACAATACATACAAGCGCTGCTTGGTTCGTCCGAACCCAGGCACGTCCGACAGCACGTTCCAAAGAACACAGTGAAGCGAAATATTACTATCAGCTCTCTCTCGACTCTTCACATCGCCGGTCACCACACTCAAGAGTCAAATCAAGGATGGCCAGAGTTCGGATGTACCAGGCTATTGCCCGGCACGTCCGAAACCGGCACACCAGCACACACCCAACGGCCATGATAAACAACATATATGTTTACTTCATTATGGAAATTATGTCCTGCTCGTACAACCCACCCCTACAATCACACATACCATGAGCGACCAATAAGGACATTGCCGGAACGACTCACCCAGGAACTGCCCGCTATTGGTCCATCCTTTGCACCCAAATTGATCCCTTCTGGCCAACAGCTTCAGTCCAGTCCGTAACGGCGCTCTAATCATTCAAACCCGTACGGACAAAGCGTTCCTCGGTGCTTGTCGTACTTGAAGCACACCCGCAAAAAAAAAAGTTCACCATCCCTGGCTAGAGCCATTGACAAAGAGTAAAAGTGAAAGAAAACTAGAGAGGAAGAGAATGACACTGAAACATTGTGTGATGAGATAAATTCAATCATTTAATTGAATTTCCTTCGTGATAATACTTGCGAGCGATGAGGACGGAGGCAGGCATTTTTCTTTCCGGCCAATGACCCAAAAGCTCAAGGTCCTTTCGGTAGGCGAGGTTGGACAATTTTTGGTGTGTTTGGTGGAGTTAATTCAATCAACCAGTACTGGGTGGTCCATATACTGTGCCTGCTAGGGGTACAATTATGCCTTTTGATCTTGTGCTGGAGAAAGAGTTGGATCTGCTTCGTGATAACGACGGAACTATAGTGTTTTAGTATATTCTATTACATTCTGTTTTTATTTGATAATAAATTACATTACTTAAAAGATGATTTTGTTGGCCAGAGTCCATACAGCTCAGAATTGTAGTCTTAAAGAAGAGAGGACATCCGTGAAATTTCTATTCTATAATATAGTTAATTTGTAAAATAATTAGAAAAACTTCAGCCGTTTAGTAACATTTGTGCAACAAAATCGATAAATTACATTAATAGACTGATCAAGTGATTTGCTAAAGAATAAGAAAGGAAGTGGAAGAACTGACATCAGTGGAAACTGTTCAAAAATCTAGATTAATTGAAAGGCTTCCAAAGTCAAACGAGTCACTAATCCCCCGACCTGAATCCAGCCACGGTCGGCTCGTGTAAGCCATGTGTCTTGCATTGCTAATCCTGATCCAACATTTTTTCCATCATTTTTTCCCCCTTTTCAGTCTGTCCGTGAGTGTGTATGTGTAATCGCACCTTCGCACAGCGAACCTAACGACGATAATAACTTCATCATCCCAACGGAAAACTACTCCCGGAATCCACAAAGATCCGCCCTTCCATCTTCTCCAACGCAAACGCTTCTGGAATGGATGTGCAAAATGAGTTGTTGAAGCGAAGATAAAAACCAGATGTCCTGCCGGATTATGCATCCCACGATAAGGCGTGGAACATAATTCCACATCCCTTTCTCATTCTTCGCTTCAGGGTGGATCTGTGACCACCATCAGTTCCCTTGCAGCTTCTTTCTCGGCGACCCACAGTTTCACGGCCACCAGTCAAGGCAGTAAATTGGCGTCGAAATCGCTCCCGACACCATTCGCTGTAAGGAAACGAAATGGTGGGACATAATGAACTGCGGGGGGACCCAGTGCCACGCACTCCAGGCACCGCCCGACACCCATTAAACAAAGTGAATTACCGGAACTACTATTCACCACTGAGAAACTGCCTGGAAGCCAG
Organism: Anopheles epiroticus; assembly: GCA_000349105.1. Classification (NCBI taxonomy): domain Eukaryota; kingdom Metazoa; phylum Arthropoda; class Insecta; order Diptera; family Culicidae; genus Anopheles; species Anopheles epiroticus. The sequence continues at coordinate 25,377 of KB671998.1, read as the reverse complement.
GAAGAAACAAAGAAATCCTCGTCCGGCCTAATCCACAACGTCAACGGAAGACCTTCACCGTCGTTTGCCATCACGCACCTCACCGAAGATGACTCCAGTCATTACGGTGTCCACCGGTTTATGACATGTCAATGTGCGACCATTCCCGTCCAGCTCTGCACAGGCACCGACATTTTGTTTCCCATTTTTTCCTCTCTTCCCTCTTCGCTTTTCATGAGTCACGATTTCCACCGAACGCGATTAAAATCGCGATTTGCAAGCGGGATTCGCTCGTGACGGGTACGGGGCCGGGGTACGTGGGCCATCTGGCACGGGGCGTAGTGTGATGAAATTTTACACTGACTTTTACAACCCATTAAGTGAAGCACCCGGAAGGGCAGCTTTGGGTGGACGGATGGCGTGTGATTGAAATGTAGAAACCGCGAAAAGCTCCCGCGCCGGTTCCTGCCGAGGCCCAGCACGAGATGCGCACGTACTCGACAATATTTGCAGTGGTCGTCGTAAAACACACAGTGTCAAACAATGTGACAGTGGTAAAGCGTGGGGTGATAAATTTTTCAATTTGTAGCACTTTTTTTTCTTACGCTGTTGGTTTCGAGGGCGACATTATGCTTGCCTTCCGCCTTCCGGTGACCTTCAAAGAAGCGAGTGCTTTGCTCGTGATAGCGGCAGTTGTATGGTCGTTTTTAAAAGTTTTAATCATCATTAACACCCAAAATGGTCGGCTCCTCTTACTGCTTGCTATAGTACATCAAAAGCGTGCTTTAGTATGGTTAAAGAGCGCGCATAAAGTTGGACGAGACGGTGCGCAATGTAATGAGGGTAAGAGATCACCACTTTCCAAGGACTTTCGTTAATGAAGTGGCATTAACAATGGGAAGAACCGATCCGGTAAGGAAGAAAATTAGAGGGAGCAATTCGATTTTAATAGGGCTTTTTATATGCTGAAGGTCTGCTTTGTTTCTTTTTTTTTTATTTACACGCTTGATTATTTATTTTCTTTTTAAAATAAGTTGGACTCATTCTTTCACAAACTTGTTGAAATGCCGACCTTGTTTTCCTCGAACAAATGGAGTCTCAACACTACCAGCTGCCAAAGGAGCACTAACAAGCAAAACTCATCACAAACTACTGCTCAACAACTGTTTACCCTTCAAACAAATCTACGCCAACACCGATTCCATGGCCAGAAGTTGACCAGATGTTTGCATTCTCTCTGCACCCTAGCTCGCCATCCGCTTCAACCTGCCGGTCAGTGTATTGCTCGTGGGATTCGTACCAGGTGAAGCGTTCTTCGAAGGAAACCGAAGATGAGAAAAGCGAAAAATCTCGATTCAAACTTTCAATCATAACAGCTGCTTGTTGCACTTCCTTGTTAGGAAGAAAATAAAAGTAGTGCAACATAACTTTCCCACTCTCCGCAAACATTACTAGCCACAGTACAGTTTTACTGCTTGGCTAATGGTTGTTACTGGAAGAAATAATAACAGAGCGAAGGTAAAAAAGTGTATGCAATTCACTTTGATAGCATGCAATATGCAATGGCAGGTGGCTATTATGTTGAAACGATGAATAAGGGTTTCGGTGAACAGGGAAAATACTTAATTATTTCAGTCAATTGGTTTGGAATGTTTATTGATACATCAAATGAGCTCGATTGTGCACAATTATCAGCATTCTGTAATTATTAATACACCAGTTGAATGAACAGCACAGCGTGCTGCACTAGCTTATGGGTGAACAGTTGGAGGGTTTTGTATATTATACAGATGCATACAAAAAACATACTTTATCTGGTAAACTGGTAATGGATTGTTGATAGTGATTAAATTGATACAAAGAAAATGGTAATTAATAAATTATAAAAACAGACCTTTTGATTGCCGTTTGATTGGTCAACCCATGCGCAGGAAGATGTTTTTTCCTGGGGGTAAAACCAAAAGCAAAAAAAGTTTTAACCTTTAATATTTAATATTAATTTCCAAAAGGCATTTAAACCATTTCAAACCAGATAAAGGATATCAAGTCTGTGATGTGCTACGTTTAAAAATTAAATTCTGGAAAATATCAATTACAAAAACTGTCTTAAAAATAACTCTACCATAAAAATAATGCAAAGAAGCTATACAATAAATTTAAACGACTTTTTAAATGAGGAAACAAAAGGTAAAGTGAATGTGTTATTAAATTGTTATCAATGGGGAAAGAATATTAAAAGTACTAATTCCCTATCAAAACATATAAAGCTTTAATAAATAAATTTATAAACAAAATAATAAACTAAAATAATTTAATGAACAAAATACAGAAAGACATAAAACACGAATTTAAAAAAAAATACATTGAACAATCATAAGCGCACACAAAGAAGTAAATACATTTTGATTACAGATCACTAGTGAATTCAAGATAACATTGTAATGGTGATTGTAAACCCTTGATTAAAGCAATTAACCTTTATCCTCATCTTTGGCCAAGCCGGTTGCACAAATCCATTTACGCGAAACACCAATCTATTCGCACAAACGACCGTACAGCAAGCGTGGATGAGATAACGTGCCCCATTCACTGGGCGCTCTAATCTACAGTGATTCCACCTCAAACGGCATGACTCGGCCAAAATGCGCCCGGCTTGAGCGCCCCAAACGAGCCCTTCACACCAACACAGCGATACAGGAAAACCGGTCCCGTATCGGCAGTTGTACGAAATAATCGTGTGCCACAAGAGCAAGAGATCGACGGCGTGCGAGCGCACGCAAACAGACTCCCGTCAGTCATCTGTCAAAAGGCCGAAAGAGAAGAAGCGCGGTCCAAACGCCGGCTCGCAGGAAAACAGCAAAGACGCTGAGCAGGGAACCGATGGACCTGGTGGGGAGCGTGGGCAAAGGGCTGCTGCTGCTACTGCTAGTGCCGTTCCTGCAGTGGCTAATCCGGCGTGTCCAGTTGAGCCGAATTTACGACAAGATACCCGGCCCGAAAGCGTACCCATTCGTTGGCACGCTGTATTTGTTATTCGGCAAAAAGCCTCACGGTAAGATGCCCCTCTTTGTTTTGTTTCGCTCTGTGTGTGCAACAGCAGCAGCTCAAATCTAATCCTACGAGAGTGATGTGCAGAGATATTCACGATAATCGATCAAAGAACGCGCGAGTACGATGGCATACACCGGATCTGGGTCGGCATGACGCCCGAGGTGCGGCTCAGCAAGGCGGAGTACGTCGAGCAGATCATCAGCGCGAGCAAGCACACGGAAAAGGCAAACCTGTACCGCTTTCTGGCCGACTGGCTTGGTGAAGGTTTGCTCACGTCCAAAGGTACACTGCAGCTACGGGGTGTCCGCGGTTTCCCGGCTCTATAGAATGCGTTGCACTAACCCGATCTCATCTTTCTTCGCACACAAAAGGCGAACGCTGGTTCCAGCATCGGAAGCTCATTACGCCCACGTTCCACTTTCACATTCTCGACGGGTTCTGCGAGGTGTTTGCCGAGAATGGGTCCGTGCTGGTCGAGTGCCTGGAGCGGCACGCCGACACGGGCCGGCCGGTCAACATCTATCCCTTCGTCACGAAAGCGGCGCTGGATGTAATTTGCGGTATGTACGAGAACCATCCCCTCTGTCCCCCTTACCTTCGCCCTTGACGATGCATTTGTCTCCTCCAGAAACGGCGATGGGCGTCCAGGTGCACGCGCAGACCACCGGCGAAGATAACGCGTACGTCAATGCCGTTTACGAGTAAGCATCGGAATCGATCGCACCTTTCGCACTTCGAAACATTCCGGCCCTAATGAGTTTCTCGCATTTCCGCACTCGCGCGGGTTTGCAGATTAAGCTCCCTCTTCATGGAACGGCTCGTGCGTCCCTGGCTCCATCCGGATTGGACGTTTCGCCGCTCGGCGCTGGGTCGCAGGCAGGCGGAACTGCTTGCGGTGCTGCACGGCTACACGCGCAAGGTGCACCGGGCTTCGATTGCAACGTTTCAATTGATGCTTCTAACTGGAAAACCTTTCTCCAAATTTGCCCTTTTCTGTGGGTTAGGTCATCCGTGAGAGAAGACACACATTGGAGGAGCAGCACCAGCAGGAACCCGAGCACAATCAGCCGGAGGCTGAGAAGGACACGTTTGGACGACGAAAGCGATTGGCGTTTCTCGATCTGCTGCTGCAGAGCGCTACCAGCAGCGGACTCCTTTCGGACGAAGACGTTCGCAAAGAGGTCGATACGTTCATGTTCGAGGTAGGGACGATGCAAAAGCAAACTTACTGCCGCATTAGTGGAGTGGTCTATCAACCCTAACGGGTCCGTTTTACACAATCCTGCACAGGGGCACGATACAACGACGGCCGGCATGAGCTGGGCCCTGTTTCTGCTCGCCCTCCATCCGGATGTGCAGGAGCGCGTCCATCAGGAAATTGATTCCATCTTCCACGGTAGCGACCGGCCGGCAACGATGCAGGATCTCGCCGAGATGAAGCTGCTCGAGCGCTGTCTGAAGGAAACGTTGCGCCTCTACCCGTCGTTGGCCTTCTTCGGGCGCACCCTCAGCGAGGACGTCACGCTCGGCGGCTATCACATCCCGGCCGGTACCATCGTCGGCATCCACACGTACAACGTGCACCGGGACGAGCGGTAAGGCACCGCACTCGACAGCCTCCGGGCAGTTTACTTCAGCTAATTTTGCAACTGCATCCATTTTCGCGCTGCCAGATTCTTTCCGGATGCGGAAACCTTCGACCCGGATCGCTTCCTGCCGGAGCACACGGAACGGCGCCACCCGTACGCGTACATCCCGTTCAGTGCGGGACCGCGGAACTGCATCGGTCAGAAGTTTGCACTGCTCGAGGAGAAGAGCCTGGTGTCGGCGGTGCTGCGCCGCTTCCGGATCCGGTCGCACCGGACGCGCGCGGAGCAGCTTATCGTGAACGAGCTAATTACCCGACCGAAGGATGGCGTTCTGCTCTATCTCGAGAAGAGAGTGCCATAGAATCGATCCAGTTTGAAGCTGGATTTGTCTGTTTTTTTTTTTACTTACCCACAAACACACACACAGGAGGAAGAGACACTTTTGTCCTGAGAGGTTTAGGATTAAGCGCTTAATAAAAGGAAACCAGAAGCGAGTACGGAACCCATCCCGATCCATTTTCCCCGCCATTCCGACGCGACAGCAGCAAAGCCGATAATCCAAGGTGCATTAAGTGAATAAAATATTCAGCTCCGAGATGGGGGACAGCAAAGTTAATTATTTCATTTCTCAAACCACGGCACAAACGGTCAAAAGCAAACACTCACACAGACACACAAACACACCCACACACTCAACCTATCGTCCTTGTCTCCTTGGGGGAGGGGTGAGAGGGGGGCGATTCGATAAGCCAACGGACGCCGAAGAGCGTACCGGATGTGCTCGCGCTGCTTTCCACCAAGCGACCGTTGATTATTCAATCCCATTCTTAAATTTGCATTGCAACCGACTCCTCCCGGGAGGGAACCCGGCACCGCTACCAGGCAGGTCAGTGGTTTTGGGACGCGCTGGGCAGCAGGGACGACGGAGACTTTCAGACCGAAAAAAAAAACAGCGAAATGGAAATACACGAGAAATTCATCTGAAATGCAAACAAATTGTGATTGCAAAAGTACGAAAAGTGGAGTAGCAGACGCGGCGGAGTGCAACAAAAAACGCACACTCAACTACAGCAGCACAACAAAATGGCAACAATGGAGCAGCACGGTTCCTTTGATGGGGAAGAGGAGGGGGGGGGGAGAGAAGTTTAAAAGTCAATATACTGCAGACTCACGGTTTGTGGAGGGACGATATAACGTTTGCTTTTGGTTCGGTTTCCGAATAAGGACGAATTCAAAAGCTTGTTTAAAGGGGAATTCAATCGTTTTCTCCTTGCTGTTGGAATAACAATATTTGTTGCACAGGAAGCAACGCTTTCCTGTGATATTTTCCTGCAATAAAAGATATTTAAAATAGTTTTCTACAAAAACTATTACAATACAAATATTTCATCCTTTTCTGTGGCTTCAGGGTGTCAAATTTCCATTTGTTACCAAAATTGCTAAAGAATTAGCGGCATGTGCTCTAACCGTGCTAGTATGTAGAGCAGATTGCATACATTCAGGCGTTTTGACATTTTAAGGCAATTATTGCGAGTTGTTCATTATTCAATCAAAGATATCAGTGTAAAACGAACATTTTAGAAACTTCATCTTGTTACGAGGCTTCCACAATAAATGTATCAATGCTTTCCTAAATAGAATCTTCCAACAAGCTCTCCATCCCAGCTAAAAAAAAAACATCTTATTTAATCCTAAATACAGCCCTCAACATTTGACATTCCTTTTAGCGCCATAACGATAAATTACGTCTCATATTTTCGTTCCCCGCACCACCATCCACTTTGCATTCGCGCGAAAAACAATAGACGCACAGCGGTGTCTGTGTATTGCCGTTGCGGTTTTCGGTACCGAGCACAAATGTCTCATTTGAATATTTCGGCGTAATTTTGCGATAATTTATCTCACGCTCTGATTCGGTCGCAACACATACACCTACCGCCCCAGCCCCGGTCAGGTCCGTTGCTAACACACCAACGATGACGATGACGACGGTATCGTCAGTTACGCCGATCACGCTGCAAGCACATCGTACACATGCCCATTATCATTAATCTTGCCACGCGTGTCGTAACCGCATGCCCACATCACACGCTCGCGGAAGGTTTCCGTGATGTGATGAGCCTGGTGCGGTGGGTACGCGGCCTTTTCACCGGTCGACCACGGGCGCTCTATGAGAAATGTTCACACCCGGGATAATGCGTCGAATGATAGAGATCGCGATGGGAGCAGAGTGTGTCGCAAGAATATTTTTCCCACTTTTACTTTTTCCTGATGGCTTCTTTTCTGCTGAGCTAAATTAAATCACTTTCGGAAAGCGAACTGCAGGGAAGCTTTGTAACGCTTGTCTCTTTTGTCTTCCGGCACGTGTAAGACCACTTGCAGGTGGATTTGGTAAAATACTTCCTCACCTAGGCACCCATTACAGATGGGCTTTTGCGAGCCATTAACCAAGGGAAGGAGTTTTAGGAATTTAAATGAATGCTACAGTCGCTGTTCGTGACGTGTCAAAGCTAAATTGCTTCACATAATTTATCATTGACTTTCTCTCTCTCTTCTTTCTTTTCTTTTCTTCTTCTTTTGAGTTGCACATTTTCTGAGATTATTTAATTTTCTCTGCGTCTCAGAAATCTCAGAAATGTCACAATACGTATACGATTTAAGAGCACTATTCTATTTCCGTTACACGCCTAGGAGGTTCCAGAAAGATGTATGAGTGTTTTCTGGCAATTCTAACATCCTAGAACCTTCCCTAAACTATTCAATCAAGGCTTCTCTTTCAAAGGATTCCAAAAATTGAGTCAAGACATGGATGACGTCGGAGAACTCTGGAAATGCTTCTCATTCAACATAGCTCATTCCTATACAACATGAAGCGCTTTAATCACCTGAATATGTTATCTTTCCATGAACTAGCTTCCTCCTTGTGATGATGTGAGCTACCAAAACATTCCCTTCTCAAGATCATTGCTATGTGAAATAATACTTATAACTTGAAACAAGAACCTAACATCTCTTGATTGCATACTTTTAACTCCTAAAAGTATGCAATCTAAACAGTCATTATAATTTCCCAGATTTCTCCAACATACTCTCTGCTTCCTGGCAATCCATCGCATGTCACAGCTCTGTTAAAGTAATTAATTTACTTTGTCCATCTCAAGCTTCTACTTCATCACTGCAATGTGTGAATACTTCAAACAATCCAAGCATGTCACACTCAAAAACCGCATCAATTAGTCTCACTGAAACATGCACGACAATTTAATTATTTTCCAACACCCGCTCGTTTTGGACGCTCGGAACAATCGAGTCGACACCTCTTTCACAGTCACCATAAGGCTTGAGTTGGTAAGCTTACGGTACAGGTTGTTAAAAGATATTCTAATTATGTTAGACTGGATAATCTTGTGAGCGGTACGATCCAAAACCGTCCAGGCTATCCTAACTGCATCCAGCGAAAGATGAGACGTATGGGTATGCCTGTATGTCTCTTATCTTCACCTTATATTAGGATGTAAGAGGAGAGAGAGAGAGACGTAGAAAAGGGATAAATTAGATCCCCGAAACCTACGACAGTGACACTGGGCCAGTTTTGTTTCCCTTTGAAAAGGATGCCTAATCATGTTATTGTCATGCGGAACAAAAGACACCACCACCTATCAAACCCATCTTCACGTCACGCGTATCTTATTCCTCCCGCCGAAGTAATCGCTCATCAAAAAGCTGCCTCCCTAGCTCAACCCCTCACATCCCGGTTATGAAGTCTGCCACCAGCGCATCAGGATTAACGTTTTGCACCATAAACCACGCCACGGGCAAAGGTGGAAGAGTTTCGTCTTTGTGTGAAAGTTTTGCAAAATGCTTTTGAAATCAAAACGTCCATTGCAGGAGCGGAGCCGTCGTTTGGTGGTTCTGAAGTTCATAGCGCGTCCAAAGTGGACCCAAAGTACTGCCTGCTGCTTGCTGCTACACCTTCAAAGTCCTTTGTTTGTCGTTGGGTCCTTTTCCTGGTTGAGCTTTTGCCGTATTCACCGAGTGACAGTTTCGCTTTCAGCAGCTTCAAGAACACGGGAACAATATCACTTCATTAACGCTGCTCCGATTGTTTGAGCTCGGTTCATTTTCAAGCATCCCAACAAAAGCGGTTGAAAACGTTTTTCTTGGTAGGAAAATGTCATCTAAAATATTTATCCCCTCAAGATAACGAGACGCCAGCATGCAGTATGCTCCATAATCACGTTCCACGGAAAGTTGCTCCAAATGTTCGCTCAGCATCCAAGTGTTCTTTTCCCCTCCCGCCAAGCTAATCCGATTACCGTTAGCGCTGAAACGCTCAAATCGCTCACTGATTGCATCCGGCAGCACGCAAATTGTCGTTACTTTGCGTTAAAAGAAAGTCCAAATTATGAATCCATCGGTTGGATTGTCGGTATGGTAGCGATGAAACACTGCCAGCTCACAGCGCAATATTCCAAAACGCAAGCAACCGATGCCCCCCCCATGTTACCCGATCAAAACGGCGGAAATTTGGAAAGCTAACTTTTTTCACCGTCAGCGGCGCTTAAATTGAGTCAAGCCCAAAGCTGTACTTAATGAACTGAAATGGAATTAATTATTTGTACGCAGCAGTAGAAGTTGATTACGCTCGCTTCGGCCCACCGACCGGCCCGGTATGGCGGAAAAACATTCCCGATTTCGGTGAGCAGCTTTTCCCTGTCGCTGGTTTGCCCTCTTTTTCATTCGTTGTTTCTTTAACACTCACTACGGTGCGAAGGGAAGCAACACGTGAACTAGAACGAATTCCGAACTCGGTTCCACGCCTCAGTGTTGAAACAATTCAGCACCATCCGTTCGTGCCACGGTGACAGCTTTGGAAGTGTGGATGAAGGAGCGGGTCTGTAGCAGCACGCTTGGTGAAACAGTTTTTGAATCCTCCTTCTTTAACTTTCTTTTGACTCGTTTTGCGACAATCCAAGCCGCACATTCCCAATCACCGCGAACAGTGTGCGCGAACAGCGTGAAGCAGCAAGGCGAGCGGTTGTCTTGGTAACGGAACAGAAGTTTGCCGAAAGTTGTTGCCAAGAATGTGTCCTGTCTGCACGCACCGCGGTGGAAGAAAACTGGGGAAGTTTTGTGTTGTTAGGCTAGGTGCAGACGCACAGCCGTTCCGGCCTTCGGGATTACGCCAGAAAGCGCTTGACTTGGCTCGGGAGGCAATTAATTATGAGTGACGCAAAAGTTTCGCAATGAAAAGTAAACCTAATTTGCAACATGGAAATGAGTTTTGAAATGCAATGATCCTGCCAGCTTCGGTTTGCTGTGGCCGCGTGCACAGGTGGCCTACCCGGTGTGCGTTTGGTGTGTTGATCCAGGCAGCGGGACAAAACTACAAAACCATCTACAAGAAAGCACAACATTCGGAAACAATCGGAATACATTACCTCGAATCGGGGGTGGGCTTGGGTGAAAACTTGGGAAGTTTCTCTGAATGACCGACGGGCCGGAAGGCGTGCTGGACACCAGTCGAGTGCTTTTTAATTGCGGCAAGTTACTTTTCTGTGGGCTGGGGACAGTTGTAGAATTACTTTTGTTCTTGAGTTGATGGCAGGGAAGCGAAGGCACTGTGAATATGAATAAGCTGAGTTCCCCCTAAGGTGACTGTCTACATTTTACCTCTCATTCAAGTTCAATTGTTGAAATCATGCAGCCGTAATAAATATTCATGTTTGAAAAATTGTATGAACAATCCGATATGTATCTTACAAGCATAAGTACTGAAATGAATCCTTTGCACCTCTATAGACACTTTTGAAACAATTCATCGTACACACACCTTTTATTTGACTTTTTTCAGGTAAAATATAAAACGTTCCTTTTTGCGATGCATGTTGCATGCATTTAGGAGTTTTTTTCTAAAGAAATCCATATCCATTGTTTTCAATAGTGTTAGGCCAATCAAAGATATGCAATACTGTTTCAGCTCTCGATTAAACTGCGCAACCTCTAGATGCGTTTTTAAGGAAATCAGTTGCTGTCACTCTTTCGTAGCTTGGTAATGTCTTTATCAAATTGAATTCATCCTAAACTTAGCAAGAAACGCTGCATTTGAGCGGGTACATCTTTCCGGAATTACTTTTTTAGATTGCTTATGCATTCGCAGAACCCAAATTAACATTCGCCACTCCACTATCAACACGGTCCCTCATGCCATCGCTTTCCACTGCACTGCACGAATTCATTACTTATCAAACCCATCGCCCTAGCTGTGCAAAGGCAACGCACCGCACGGCATCACCTACAGGCAGCTCGTTCACCCATCGAAAATCCCATCCCCAAATGCACAACACTTTTCACATACGCTGGTGTGTGCTGTTGGCATGTTTGTGGGAAAGTTCATTTACATTTTTGTCTGCGGACGACAACCTGTTTTGCTCTTCATTAGCATGCCATCGGGTAGCAGTCGTTAACCGTAAAAACATGCATACACAGATGTAATTAAAAATATCCTCTTCATCATCAAGTTGTCATGGCACGCGGGATGTGGTCGATTGGGTGCGGATCTGTGCATAGTTTTTGTAAAGTTTAAAGTGTGGTGTGCCACCAGAAGTAAATAAGTTAGATAAATAGAGAACACACTGTAATTTTGTATGTCTTTTTTTCTTTCATCATCTACTCTACCACACAAAAAACACATAGTAAAACAATTTTTTGCATACTTTTAGGCGTTTATCGTAAGCAATTTTGTTATTTGGGGAACTTTTCCTTCCATTTAAGCACTGAACTCTTAATGATGTTTATTGATGCATTTACCTGATCGTACGATGAATAAATAGCACATGATCCTCTGGTAAAGCGCTTGAGAAAGTAATCCTCAATGGAATATTTGAAATATATTTTTTTATAAGGTGGTAACGGCTTAAATAAATAAATATTGAAATTTTGTTACGTCATAAACGGATATGGCGAACTTGACCTCTACGTGCGAACAACTTCAGTTCCGTAATGTTACATACATACATACATTACCGCTAAACAATATCAATCACATAACGCCTTTCAGTATGCAATCTGCGGTGCGCATATTTACTAATAACCATGCTGCTTCATTTTAAATAATAATATATTTATTTAGATACATATTTTTAGTACGCTATGAAACAACTCACTACTTCTTCCCAATCTAATGCAGAAATTACTGTTTAACCTTATTCACTTTAAGTGGCTAATGCAGTGGCCTTTCACCTTTCGCCACACGCACCATGAATCAACTCACCTTCGACACGGTGAAGCAGCCAAAGCCAAGCGAAATAAATCCTCCAACTTTCAAATCGCAATCGCACCGCATCCGCCTCACTGAGTGGAGATCCCGACAATCTTCATTACGCCGCATCCGCAAGCGGCCATAACTCATTCATATCATTTTCAATTTTCCTCTCGCTGGGAAGGAAATGACGGGAAAACGTCCCGTGATGCCGACAGAGCCCGAGGCCCATAGCAGTTGCCACACAAATCGAATGCATTTGCCCTCCTAATGCTCGTCCATTAATCTCTGCTGGCATGGGAATTTTCGCCTGCTTACTGCTGCCCGTTTCTTCCTGCCTTCCTCCCGCAACACAAGCAGCACACTGACGCATTACGTAGAAAAATGCGCAATGAGGTTTACGGCGCGCTCCGAAAAGAAAAGACGGACCGGTGTGTTTCGGGCTGGCAAACAGATTACGAAATCACTTCCTTTCCATTTCATTAAGCTAATCAATATTACATGAGCCCGGTGTGAGGGTTGGCCGCTTGAGGGTCTGCCCGTGCGTGCTGGAGAAGGTAAGGGCACGTGCCCGGTGCTAAACTTGCTGCGTTTTGGTACGCCGACTTTGAGCACTTCCTGGCCAACTTCCGGGGCAGAAGGCCATGCTTCGGTAGCATTTCTTTCTCCTAAACGCTTCCTTTTTACACAGAACCTATCGAAGACGTTCGCGCGCTCCGTTCTCTTCGTTCCAAAAGCATTGTGTTACAGTATGCCGGCTCCCATGGGTGCGGTGGATACCGTCGTATGGCAAACCTCCGGCGTCTGCTCCACCTGCGGCCGCGAGTCGCTGCCCCGCAACAGAAAAGAAAACGTAACAGGAAACTTCAACTCGTTGCCACTCGTTTGGGACGTGCTGCGATTGGGATAACTTTTCCCATATCGACAAAATTATGCATCTATTTCGTTGGGAAAGTTCGGTTCATTCCGCTCTATGCGGCCGGTGGGGACTGGGTATTTACGTGCCCTCCCCAAAAAAGCCGCACCAAAAGGTGCCAAAGATCGACCATTACGATCAAGCGCTCGCACCGAGCGCACACCATTCGACGAACGGAAATGGCCATTCCTTTTTCCCGACACTTTTTTTTTGTTGGCTCCGTGTGGCACACACCCATTCGCTACGGGCAAAGTTTAACTACGAAAGATTGTGGCCGACCGGCACCACGCCACTCGAAGCCCATTTCCCGTAGGCTATAAAACGACGCGCCCGACGATAGTCGGTATCTGGGAGGTAGTAAAATTTTTGAAGCAAAAGTCCCAATCACGCCCGCTTCGCTTTTGCTGCCACGATAACAGGTTATCGTTAAGGTGGAATTTTAATTCGGAAAGCAAACCAAACCGTCCAGGATGACGCGTCTGCCGAAATAGTACGCACGTGGCACACCTAGCCGTACCTATCCCAGTTTGACGGACGGCACCACTGAGACTATCGTGCCAGCCACGCACACCAAGATAGCAAACAGTTGTTCACACGTTTTTCTTTACGATCGTGCGCCAGCCCCGGCGACAAGCACTATAACCGTCGCCCCATTCTGTGAGGCACCTTCCTTGCACAGCGCTGCCTGGAAAACATGAATATTCCATCAGCGAACTATGGAACATCAAATCTTTTCCCCATTCAGCAAGAAGGGATACATTTAATAAGCACAGGCACTTCTTCAAAAACGGAGAACATCCTTCTCATCTCATCGTATCTCCCGTTGCGCTAGTGCTGCTAATGCATTATCCGCAGGACGGCGTTGGCCAGCAATAAATTGAATTACTCGTCTCTCCCAATTGGATCATTATTCTATTAATGAGTTACTGCACACAAATACTCGCACACTCTCACCTCATGGCGATCTTGTTCGCGGTTCGGGACAAGACTTGATGAGCCTAGCATTAATCCTGCTGCCCTTTCTTTCTTCACGCCGTGCGCGTATCATTTTCGTTACCCATTTTCCATCAGAGTGAATTTCGCAAATCACTCGCCGTAATAAAATTGCTGCAAATGGCAGGGGAGGATAAATTGAATATGAAAATGAGATTTATTTATTATTATGAATAAATATAATGATAGAGTTAGCTTCCAACGTTAACTGCATTATCACATTATGGGTTTGAAACGCCTCAAAGTATGCAATAATTGATTATTAGTTCGTTATGGGTGATGGGTGGAGAATGTATCAATAAATTCCCTTGATCAGATATTTTATTACTATTTTGCTATGATAACCATGAGTTAAGAGCAGTGAATTGAATGATACGTTGAAAATAATAAGTTTTTTTTTAAGGTCCATTGCGCCTAAAGGTATGCGATACTTATTGCTTTGTCATATAATAAGTGTGATGTATGTTTCATAATTGGTAGCAATTTTTAAATCACGTTTGATGCCGTACTATTAATTCTTGTGACAATTTTACAGCATTAAAAGAATTATAATTTCCTGTTTAAACTAAGATCCGTTTTGTGCCTTTCAGCATAATGAAGCGTTGGCAACCCCTGACCTTCACTCGCCCCAAAAATAAAAAGGTCGACAGACGGTATCGTCCTAGACAGCCATCCCCTAGACACCGGCAAACGATGGTTTCTCATTACGATTTTACGACGCTACTACTAGCGCTCACACACGCGTGACGGTGACAGGGTTGTGATAAAGGGAAATCATTCATTTCACCAGCTTTACGCGTGAAGCGGGCGGCGCTACGGTATGAAAAGTTGCTCCACACGGGCCACTAAACGGGCACTCCGGCCATGTGGGCCATGTGGGGTCTTTTTTGTTGCTTCTCTTTTGTTTCTTTCAAGTGCACAAAAAGCTGTAAAGCCGTAAATAAATGTCACCAACTCATATCTCAGAAATAGCGTCACATACTCTCAGCGCCACGGCAATGTTTTAATACCGCCTCGAGCGGAAAGGAGGCTAAGTGTAGATGTAGTTTCTCCCCCCCCCCCTTCTTTTAAATTCATACTCATACTCTTATAGAACTTTGTGTGCGAGGTACAACAAAAAAAAACCAGCCAATGTCATACCCTTATCTAGTTGATGCTACCGACACATTTATGCTGAAAAGGCTGTAAGATCCAACGAGCACTCGCAGCTAGCCGAATGTCCTTGCACCATGTCGAGGCAGACATTTTGCCCCCGCACACACTGTTGGGGATTGCTTTATAGCGCCAGATTCAAAAGATAGATTTAACTTCTTTCACCCGGTGGCCCGTTCGCGACCGTGGCCCCACCGCCAGTGGTTAAAGGGATATAATAAGAGTGATAGCATAATGGGCGTATAAGCTGCGTGGCAATCGGGTTTGGAGTGTGTTGCTGTGTTAGATTTTAAAAGGACCTATTTGTAGGTACAGAATGCGCCTTACATGTGTGGCTATAAGCTCAATGCAACGTCCTTTTTCCCCCCGTGCAGTATTTCAATCTTCCCTTTAACCATTAAAAAATATCATCCATAGCAGCAACATCATCTCCGCAGTGACAGCATCGTCGCATCGTTACGTTGACCTGTTTACCCGGAGCGGAAGAAAAGGCTCCCGGTAAAACCGCAAGCACACACACCAGGGCGGGGCGATGAGTTAAAGCATTCTCCAGCACTCGTTCTTCACATAGCGACGCCACTTTACGGTCGGCGATTACTCTCCAGCGGGAATTATAGCATCTTTTCATGGTACGATGGAAACGGGTACACACCATGCAAAAACTGGGACGGGCAAAGAGGCACTGCGAAAGCAGCAGTACGTCGAAACCGTCTGTCAGCATGTGCATGTTTAATTTTACCCAAGAATTTTCTTTCTCTCAATCGCGCACATACACATACGCACACACGCTGGCATACGAATTCCCGATTGGGGCACTCCCTGGGAAAAGGAGCCTTTGACTTGGAGACGACGTTACACCCCCCACCCCCCCTTGTCTTGCCTACTACGTTCTCAGTCCTGCCATACACCCGAACGCGAACGCCTTTACACCCGAATGTATGCAAAGCATCAGCCTTTCCTTGTTCACTTTTCGCGTGGCTGCGCGACGGTCCTCCACGTTGTCGTTTGCTAGAAAAGCCCCCGATGGTTTGTGTTTCACAGCTTCCGCTTTATAGCACTACCATGCATGCTGTGCTTAACTGCGGTCCACTTACATTTATGATCCTAACATGTATATGTATGTTACTCCACTCGGGTCGTTCCAACCGTACCACCCAGCGGTGGTACAAAAATGTTGCCTCGT
Organism: Anopheles epiroticus; assembly: GCA_000349105.1. NCBI lineage: Eukaryota > Metazoa > Arthropoda > Insecta > Diptera > Culicidae > Anopheles > Anopheles epiroticus. The sequence goes on along the minus strand of KB671998.1, from coordinate 9,253 downwards.
GTATGCTCGTGCGTCTGTTTAGTTATGTTTCTGGATATAAACCATGAATGCATGTGTACATTTCGCCCCACTGCACTTGGTCTGTGGTACGCTTTTTCCCGTGGAGCAAAAACATAAATCGATGGCGCTGTTGAACTCATATTTTAATTGCCATTGCGATAGCAACGCAGCCTGTAAACAAGATTGGACAAACGGTGGAAGGACTGTTTGCACCAGCAAATGGAGAAGGGTGATCACTTATTCGAGCACTTAAAGCAATATACGTTGCAATAAACATTCGGAAAGAAACAACAAAATGATGGGAATGGGTCACCACCAATAAACTAAAACTTAAACAACCCGAGCAATCATGAAATGTTAGTATTTGGATTCTTCTAATCTAGTTTAATAATTCTTTTCAACATCACTTACCAGCTCCCTCAAGTTTAATTTTCAAACGCTCCTTTTTATAACAATCTCAACACTTACACTCCCTATCATAAACATCTTTAACTATGCAACTCTTTTACCAACAGCTCTGAAACCATTAGTGAGTAAAAGTTTTGAAGTATTCGTCACTAAGTACAAAACCATAAAATTCCTTTTAATGAACCCTTTTAATACTCTTTTTTCGCCTTTGAGCAAACTGATTACGGCTGGAAATATGTATTTGCATACATTTAGGCGTAATACGGGACTGTATGCCTCTGAGTCCATTTTCGCAGGCCTGCTCATCATTATTGATATAAATCCAATAAAACTGCATAAAATGACACGATTCATGTACCTTCTTGTCACACATCCCTATCAAAACACACCTTTTTAAAATATTTAATCCAATAACCAACTCATATTACTTACCTTGTAACGCCTAGTCAACCCTATAAATACAATCATTCTTATCGCACCGTTTCTATCAAGCTTCCTCATTTCGCGATGGTCCTTGTTTTTGATGTGGTTTGCACCGGGACTTCACCTGTTTTGCCTTCGCACCTGCACAACAATGATAGCCCGAACCATCGACCCCATCACCTTGCAGGTTCACTTAAAACTGGTTCCCTTTCCCTTACAAAAAAAAAACCATACACATTTCCTTCATTCAAGCACTTTTTTCAAGGACCAGCCGGAAGGAAAGCAATCGGTAGGAGGGAGACAAAAAAACTGCTGCAACAGGTCGAACAGGCGGTGGCGAAGGTGTGAGAAAGTACCTGAGCCCCCACTATTGTCTGCCGATGGTTCTGCGCTGCATCGCACAATGGGACCGGCCAGCTGGAAAACAACCGTCACCGTTGTACGAGGAACCGAGACCCATGGAACAAAACAAAAAAAAAAACACAAAACAGGGAATGCGGAAAAAAGCCGTCACCTCAATATCCGACCATAAAAAGGTACACTTAATGTTCCGGCGCTTGGCGCTTGCTGGTCGCGCTTCCATACAAACTCACCAACCCATATCAAACCCTTCGCCGTGCCCCAACACCGCCAACGGGACTGGGTGTAAACTGTGAACTAAAAGCTTGTATCATTTTGTCTCCCATACACATTGCGTACGCTTCAATCAACGGTAGAATGAAGCGTGTTGGCTCTTTTTTTTTAATTTTTTGTTACGACTCGTCTTCGTCTTTGCTGCTGCTGCCATTGACGATGCTTTTGACAAAAGCTACCTTTTGTTCTGTCCGCACTGGCATGTTGCAGTGTGGTAGTATCATTGTCCAAATGTAACCTCATCAAAACCCACGTCACCCTTCGCGCCGGTAGCCCGTTGATGATTGAAAGAGTATGGCCGAAAATGGTAGAAAAAGGGAAATAAACACCACAGCTTAACGCTTTGCAGGACAAAAAGGGTACATAAAACAATCGCTAAGCACTGTGCAACACAAAACAGTGGATGCCGTTTTATTTTTCCAAAATGCACATGCTGCATAACGGTTGAGTATCATCCCATTCAGTTTCGATACAATGCAGCCTTAAACCACTAAGCTAACCTCTGCCGGCTTACTGGCTGCGTTTACTGGAAGGCGTATGAGTTGCGAGTTCCCATCCACCCAGACACTGGCAAAATGACACGACATTGTTCTGTGCCTTCTTTTCAAGCTAACCGGTAAAAGGAAGCTAATTTTATGCAACACGCAGCTCGACAAAAGTTTTACGCTTCGGTGGATCACTGTTTTCTTTTTTGTTTTGGGAATTATGTTAGTCAGCCTGTTCCCTGTGCCTTTTTCTTTCTTTAGCACCTGTCTGTAACGATTCGGAGGGATTTTTAAAGAGGATTTACATAATAAAAAACTTCTTATTTTGCTACCCAAGACAAGATTGCCGAATTGGAAATGTGGGTGAATAAATTAGTAAAGCTCTGATCAAATATTTAGCACACTGCAGATAAGTTTGATGATTAAATTTTAACCAAAAAGATGCTCAAACCCCGTAATAATGTATTCAAAAAATTTGCTGCTAAAAGTTTAATGCACTCCTCCGTCCACTGACTCCCGTTTGCAATACTTTATTTGCTGTTCTGTTTCCCACTTGTCATAAAGTGCTCGAAACCAATTATCACAACACGTGTAAACCTGAGACTGATTCTCAATTAAACCCACACCACGCACCCGGGCACGGATTTTCCCATCGCCAGTGGCAAAAAAAATCATGGGACACCCGTGCAACATATCCCCTTCATTCCAGCGTCATCCTCACGTATTTCATTAAAACCATCATTCCTGTGCGTCGCATGCAGGGGTCGAACACTGTACAAGATGCCCTTTTTATTAATGTGATCCCTCCTAACTTACGCGCCGATACCGATCCTTCCTTTGCCTTTATTTGCTGTCGTGCGTGCGACGAACAACGCTGTGAAGCAACACTGAAGGATAAATGCTATAAAATTCGACCACTCCATGTCATGCAATCCCTTTTCGTTCTCTCCCTCTTACTCGACCCTATCTTCGCATTTTTGTTTCCACTCATGAGCCGTTAAATTGTAGCACGTACTCTGCTAACCCTGCTATGTTTCTGGACGGGAGGGAGCTTTACGAAGCCCCGAAATTGTTGACCCTTATTTTTTTGTTGCTGCTACTGCTGCACTGGACGGTATCGTGTAGTACATGCTGCTTCGTCCCCTCTCGGGTAATACGATGCTGGACCGATAACTCACCTATTTATGAAGATTATCTGGTGTTCGGAAGCATTTTCTCTTTTTCGGTACGGTATGAGATTGTGTCCAGAGTGTTGTAAGAAGAATAAAACATGCGTTATTGTACATTATGCATTGCTGTTATAGGAAGACGGAATGCATCATATAGTTTGTATTTTGAAGCCATTTGGAAAGCACCGTATTTATTGAAAAAACAAAATTCCCTGATGTGCTATAAACATCTTTTACACATTGCATACTTTTAGGCGTGTAAATCAACTCTTCATGTTTTTCCCTCCATGTTTTTCCTCCTTCGATACCAAATCGCATTTTTTCCCCTTTTTCAACAGTATTTTGTCATTTTAACAATACTTGGTCAAAACACATCGCCACAGAGACTTTTTGTATTTCAGGTTCCATTAAAAAGTTTGATTTTGTTTCGTCAAGTATAAAATAAACCTATTAGCAGATTTTCCACTCAAAATGTAATTTCAATTCCACTCTTACCCACTCGTAACCATAACTCCTAAAGCTCCCAGACAACAAAACGATCACACCACATTGCTACAAATCCTTACAAACACAAGCACTCGATAATATTTACCAAAAATCTGCATACAGAAAACACACATTCACACCGTAGCGCCGGGGCCAACGGTGGGTACCGTGAATGCTTTCAATTAGATATAAGCCATCCTTATCGGTTCAAGCGCTTATCAGCAACTGCATGTTGAATCATGAGTTCATTTGTGAAACTTTGCCCCATCTTGGCTCGGTTTAACCCACTCAAACCCCTTCACGTTCGGTACCCATCGAACGTATCTGCTCTACTCAACCTTCCCGCTGCTTCCCACCCATCCACACATTTCTGCCTTCCTCGGTCTGGCAGGCGGTTTTAATTAAAAGCCAAGCGCTACACTATTACTGCTACTGCCGCACAATGCCAACCGTGCTAACTCTGCCATTCGACAAGTTCAAAAATGGATTTATGCAACGAAAATTTGTGCCAAACTTTTTGCGCTCGATGAAAATATTTCACCCTTTTGCAAGTGGCAGAGCTGCTTGCATTAATTCCATCTCTCGCATCAATACGTGCCGGTGCATTCGGTACGGGTCGCGCCAAGGAGGGAAGGTGTGGCGGGTGTGTGTTTTTCAGGCTTATCTGGAGAAAAGTGCTCATCGCTGCGCATCTCCCATTAAGTTGGGATGAAAGCTACGATATATGTGTGTGTGTGTGTGTGCCTGTGGTGAAGGTAAAACTAAAAGAAACCATTTTAAAATATAAACGCAAACATTATACCGCATCGTTCGTACTTTTGGGGTACCAACAAAGGGAAGCACTGTGACGCGGCTCCTGGGAGTGTTTTCCATCCATTCGTGTATGGCTGATTTATTTCTGCTCCAGCATACTGTTGCAGCAAAATGTTGCAAACCCGTGCACCATCGTGCGTTGGTGCAGCAACAGTAATAACATAGTGAAACATAATTCTAGCCCAGTAGCACACAGCAGCTCAAAGAAACAACTTTCTGCCCGTAGTTTTTGGCATTCGATCGTTGGTTACCGTGTGAAACAGCCTCACACATTCATACACACACACGCACGCACTCGCAAACACCTCACCACATGTACGGTAATACGACCGATTGCACAGTAATTCAAAAGTTTCGTGTGTGGTTTCCCTTTCGCCCCGGCTGTGCCCGCTGCCGTGCGTAAAATAATAGCAAAAGTGTAGCCCTATGATGAAGGTGAAAACGTGAGCTGCAATTTCAGCCGATGCTATTATTATAATTATTGCTCAAAAAGCAGATTAGCATTTTAAGGGTGTGGCAGGGTGGGAAAGGCAGCATGATAAAGCTTCGATAATGGGCTACGTGTAATCTGTGCACATTTCGTGGCAAAAGTTATAGATTTAATCTTTCCGAACGGGGCAAAACTCATCCATTTAAATTGGGAACAATTGAATGAGATGCATTTTTCGTTTTGCTGTCGCTATCATGGCTTGCGATGCTGTAAATGAGATATTTATAAAAGCCACAAATCAAAGCTGCTTGCCTTCCGGAGCTTATGCTTTGCCCATAAGCCCCCCCACTCCGCGATAATCTGATAACTATTCAGCTCGATTTGTGCTAATGACCTGTCCCGCTTTAGCTAAATTGCACTATCGCGATCGGACCGCACCCCAGCCCACGGTAATCAATTTCAGTGTCTTTGATAATGCACTCAAAGGGTGAACTTCTTCCTGAGTTCCCGGTTTCGGTTTGGCTCCTGCTTCGTCAACATCCATTCAGCAGACTAATGAATCCATGCTGTCAACTTCCATGCAGTCTGAACAATGTGGGCTAAAAGGGCAGAAGCATGAACGAATGGCGGTGGGAGGGCAAAATCATTTCAAAGTAGATAAGGAGATAGCAGACGACCCCACCGGAAAGGACGGAACGGTAAAGGAAGGAGAAGGGTCGCGTTTGTCGTCTACGGTCGTATGATATGGATGCAATTAAGTTTAATCTCACTCTCACACATACGCACACCCGTACTTGTTTTTTTTTTACTTTTTGGAACGAGGTTGACTTTTTGGGGTAAACCCTCATTAAACGGAAAGAAGCGAATCCCGGCCATTTTTACCGGGCCTGGAACCGAGCTTCAGTGTGCGTCAACCGAGCCCAAATGAAAACCTATAAAAAGCACAAATTAAACTTTTACTCTTTCGCAGCTCCGTCCTCGACGTTGGGCGGCGTACGATCATGCAGGCTTGTTTGCTGATAGGGAGCCTGATTGAGCCGAGTACTGTTGCCGTGTTGCCGTTGCTACGCTGTTTAAAGGTTCGCATTCAAGCAACCCAACCGGCTGAAAGCGAGCAGCGATGATAATGAGTTGGGGCAATGCGTGAGTGTAACGATGTGTGTATGAGTGTGCCTTTACCACCTCTATCGTAAATTAAATCGTTACAATATTACGCGCTTTAAAATCTCTACCAACCTTCACAAAGGGAGTAGTGCCTCGTGGACTTGCGAAAAAAAGAGCTTTCATATACTTTACACTTTCATCTATCGCTAGAGCCAGACGACACAAAGGACCAGGCGTCTCCATCTACCCATCAACTACCAGGCGTCTCCATCTCGTGTGTAACACCAACTACTGGGCGTCTCCACCATGTTTTACACTCACCATATCCTGCCCACCCGCTCAAATCGCATTCTCCCTAGCGCAAAACTCAACTCCAAACTGTATGTGTACACCCCTACTCACACACACACACACTGTTGCATTGCAGGCCGTCTGGGGGTGATAATGGTTCGGCGTTCTTCCTTCACTTTGTGAGACGATTATTGTAAAATTTCCAAAATTATTACCTAATGAATTTCAATGCCTCGCTGGCCGCACCGGTAATGAGGCAAGGTACTGACACGTCTACCGCGACGCCCAAAACAAATGCCCCATCGGGTAGCACCATAGCAGAGTGACACAGTGTAAACCCCAACAGCGGGCGAAGGGATGAAACTTTCACAGAAAACTTTACCATCACAAACAATTCCCAGTCAGCACTTTTGAGCAAAACACGCTCACAGAAGGGCAAGTGCTGTTTTTGGCCTCCCTTCTAGGGGAGGTGTAGGAGTGTGTTTATGCTATTAATATGCTACATTGCCCACGATTGCGTCGTACTGTTGGGTAGCACAATACCACATGGTTTACCGTTAAAGTTCGTTAACCAAACCGGTGGGTGGCAGTGAATGGAACAATAAGCAAAATCTCTCTTCTGCAGCGCCTTGAACGATTCAGCGACGTGCTGCAACAGACGGAAGCAGCCTGTTTTACCCAAACATTCCCCCAAAGGTCGGGGTACATCAGCTTCGTGTGAGGTTAGTCGTACACGAAGCCGGTTCACCTTAGCATAGAGAAGCTATGGTGCGTGTTGTTGATGTTGAAACGAAAACCGCTTCTGTAAGCGCGCTTTACGTTACGAAAAATAAGACAACTCGATAGAAGAGCTCCCGACCGCTAAAAGTTTGCAAAAGGATTTATTGCTTGATATTATAATTGTTTAATGCTGACTTTTTGCCCTGCCTCCAACAGAACCACCGTCCGCGAGCAGCTTTCAACGTTTGAGCTTTTCTTATTATATTGCACTTTTGTTCTCGAAGGCACCAAACTTTACACTTTCAATTTACCCTTCACAACATGCTCTTTACGCTAACAGAAAAAAAAACTACTACACCTACCAGCTCCAACCGCGAAGCAATAAAAGCGCTCATAAAAGAGTAACCATACTGCACACGAGAAGTTGGAAAGCAAACGCAAACTCGCCTGAGTACAGGTATTCCGCCTGCTGTTTGGCTGATTTGAGCATCAAATGGAAGAAAACAAAAAACTCCTCTTGCAGGCACTAGTGTCGGAGTTGGGGCAAGCATTTTTATTGTGAGCCACTCGACCATGAGCAACTATTTGTGGCTAATGCGCCAGTTACCTGTGCATAATTGTTCATGGGCAGTTGAGGCTAGCTCAGTTCCTTTTACATTGTGAAAGGTGTAACAGTTTTATAGAAAGACAATTTATTTTTCACATTATTTACCTTCCAATTCTGATTGATCTTTAAAACGAACTGTGTGAAACGTATTTTAAGTGAACATTACATTTCGCCTGAAGGTATGCAACGTATTCAGATTTTTACACAGCCAAAGCACTATAAACATAAAGTGCAGTGCAGAGTAGAAAACTCATTACAATTTTTCTCGTAGCTTGAGCTCTCCATCGTGCCCATAATAAACATCCCAATGCAAATTAATATCGACCACCGACGCCAAAATGTGTAGTAACAAACTGTGCTGGCCACTCAACATTGCATGGATGTGCTTTTATTTTTCCTCCAGAAAGCACCCAAAATGCTGTTTCCCCAGCCACTCCCCCCTCCTCAGGCCTCAAACCATCATCATTTACCAGATAGGTTTACAGTGTAATCATGCTATGAAACCCATCCCCTCGCAACGGATCTCCATTTTTCGCCTCACTAGACGGGCGACGGCAAGGCTCGTGTACGACCCATCGAGCGCTACAACATCACATGCCCCGTGGTGCCCAACCAAACTGAATACCGCCTAGAAAATCACTTTTGCTTTTCACACCCGTACACTATCTAGCCTCTTTTTTTTTTTTTTTAGCTCTTTCTCTTTATCGCACACCCCTCCGTGTCCTCTTGGGCGCTGGTGAGGAAGGCAAAGATCGTAGTTACGGCGCAATTTTACAACCTTCCATTCGATTCGGTTTCAATGACGCAAAATTTCTCCTCCAACCATCGGTACCCACAGGGGTGGCTGCAAATTTTTGGAACGGTGGTGCCCTTTTAGAGGCAAAGATTGGAAATTTTCTATTGCCAGTTTTCGCCTAACGGGGTCTGGGTGTTGTTTGGCGTATCAAACAGCAGCATTCAACGAGGTGGCATCGGACGCGCTACTTACAACAGTGCGCGCAGTGGCTGTTTCGATTTTTCACTACAGTTTTTTTTGGTGTGTTTCTGCTTCTTGTTTGCTTTCGACATGAGTTTTTTCTTGTTTTTGGTTGGCGTAGAGAGGCAGCCTTACTTTCATTGATGCACTTTCATTGGTTTCTCCTCGACCCGAAAGAGTTTTACCGTGAAGAACTGTGGGAAGCAAACGGTCATGAACTCTGCGAATACACGTTACAAACTAAAGTCTACTGTTCGCCTAAAAGTATGCAATGTGTAAAAATGTTTAACTGTCTCATCTAATTCCTTTAGCTGAAAAGTAAAAAAGCCTATTAAACTCATTTTACTTTGAAACATTTATACTCAATCGGCTACGCTACAAGGAACTTAAATGCCTTTAATTTCCTATTGTGTGTGAATGTCGAGCTGCATAGTGAACCCCCAAAAGGAACTATTTTTCTTTTTCTTTCCCTCTTGCTATATTACCGTCCTAGTCCCTTCGCACGAGCCTGATAGGAATCGCTCGAAATTGCTGTGGACACATAGATCTTTTTATGAGGTTTCTGCTGGAAGTCGCAACAGACAAACTTCGTACTCCGTTACCGACCAAACAGCAGCTCGACTCGATGATGCTGACTGTTGTTAGCATCGAACCAGCCCTTCGAGGCAAAACTGTACGCAATGCTTTCAAACCGTACCGCGAACGGTC